>PVIH01023095.1:0-25612 GCA_004025045.1 Sigmodon hispidus
AGATGTGTTGGGAGGGGGAAGAGACCTTGAATAAGGATATACAGGGATGGAAAAAAAAAAAATTCAGAGGGAAAGATGAACACAAAGAAAATATAGGTGTAGCAATCTTATTTGTATGTCTACCCTTGATAAGCCATGCTTATCATTCTTATCCTCTATATAGTTATTGTTAACTCTTCCACATTTAAAAAAAAAAAAATCAAAAGCATGACTTATCAAGGATGATAATGCAAATAAGATTGCTACACATATATTTACTTTGTGTTCAGCTTTCCCTGTGAATTTTTTTTTCCATCCCTGTATATCCCCATTCAAGGTCCCTTCCCCCTCCTGCCACATCAGGTCATTTTTTCTTCTCCACAATTCCCCATCTCCTCCCTGGGCAGGGAGCAGACAGTCCTATGGTCCCACTAACCCAATAATGCTTAGATCAGTCTCCACTCCTGGCAAATCCAGTTTTGTCTCCTCTCCCTCAAGAGTGAGTCAGATGTTTCTATAGTTGGAGTGGGGTCCGAAGGGTCAGTCCAGGGTGTTTCTGATCCCAAGCTGTTCAATGGTTGTGGTTTGCAGCTTGGGCATGCTTGGCTTTTTTTCTTGTTTGTTTGTTTAGAGACCACTAATGAGTGAGTACATCCCCTGTTTATCTTTCTGAGTTTGTGATATCTCGCTCAGGAGGATATTCTCCAAATCCATCCATTTGCCTGCGAATTTTAGAATATCATTTTTTCTTACTGCTGAGTAGTATTCCATTGTGTAGATGTACCACAGTTTGTTAATCCATTCTTCAGTTGAGGGACATCTAGGTTGTTTCCAGGTTCTTGCTATTACAAATAATGCTGCTATGAATATAGTTGAGCTAATACCTTTGGAGTGTGAATGTGCCTCTTTTTTGTATACTTCCAGAAGTGGTATTGCTGGGTCCTTGGGGAGATTGATTCTCAATTTTCTGAGAAACTGCCATATTGCATTCCAAAGTGGCTGAACAAGCTTACATTCCCACCAACAATGGAGGAGTGTTCCCCTTGCTCCGCATCCTCTCCAACATAGGCTGTCATCTGTGCCTTTTATCTTAGCCAATCTAACAGGTGTAAGGTGGTATCTCAAAGTTGTTTTTGATTTGCATTTCTCTGATGGCTAAAAATGATGAGCACTTTTTCAGGTGTCTTTCAGCCATTCGTAGTTCCTCTGCTGAGAATTCTCTTTTTAGATCTGTACCCCATTTTTTGATAGGGTTATTCAAGGTTTTGGGCTCTAGATTCTTGAGCTCTTTATATACCTTAGAGATCAGTCCTCTGTCACTTGTAGGGTTGGTGAAAATCTTTTCCCATTCTGTAGGCTGTAGTTTTGTCTTGTTGAAAGTGTCCTTGGCTTTGCAGAAGCTTCCTAGCTTCAGGAGATTCCACATATCGAATGTTAGTCTTAGAGTCTATACCACTGGTGTTATATTTAGGAAGTGGTCGCCTGTGCCAATTCATAGAAGTGTATTTCCCACTTTCTTTTCTATCAAGTTCAAAGTGGCTGGGTTTAAGTTGAGGTCTTTGATCCACTTGAATTTGAGTTTTGTGCAGGGTGACAGGCTCGGATCTATTTGCATTTTTCTACACACTTCCATCCAGCTATGCCAACACCATTTGTTAAATATACTATCTTTTTTCCATTGAATGTTTTGGGCCTCTTTGTCAACGATCAGGTGTTCATAGGTTTTTGGGTTAATGTCTGGATCCTCAATTCTATTCCATTGGTCCACAAGTCTGTTTTTATGCCAGTACCAGGCTGTTTTTATTACTGTAGCTCTATAGTATAGCTTGAAGTCAGGGATAGTGATACCTCCTGAGGTTCTTTTGTTGAGTAAAATTGTTTTGGCAGTCCTGGCTTTCCTGTTATTCCAAATGAAATTGAGTATTGTTCTTTCAAGGTCCATAAAATATTGTGTTGGGATTTTGATGGGCAGTGCATTGAATCTGTAGATTGCCTTTGGTAGAATTGCCATTTTTCCTATGTTGATCCTACCAATACAGGAACATGGGAGAGCTTTCCATTTTCTGATATCCTCTTCAATTTCTTTTTTCAGTGATTTAAAATTTTTGTCAAATAGGTCTGTTACGTCTTTGGTTATAGTTACTCCAAGGTATTTAATACTATTTGCAGCTACTATGAAGGGTATTGTTTCCCTTATTTCTTTTTCAGCTCTTCTATCTTTAGTGTATAGAAGGGATACTGATTTCTTTGAGTTAATCTTGTATTCTGCTACATTGCTGAAGGTGTTTATCAGCTGTAGCAGTTCTTTGGAAGAATTTTGTGGGTCACTTATGTATACAATCATATCATCTGCAAATAGAGATAGCTTCACTTCTTCTTTTCCAAATTGTATGCCCTTAATCTCTTTTCGTTCCCTTATTGCTTTAGCTAAAACTTCGAGAACTATATTGAATAGATAAAGGGGAGAGAGGACATCCTTGTCTAGTTCCTGATTTTAGTGGGATTGCTTTGAGTTTTTCTCCATTAAGTTTGCTGCTGGCTGTTGGCTTCTTGTAAATCGCCTTTATTATATTTAGGTATTCTCCCTTTATTCCTGATCTCTCCAGGGCTTTAATCATAAAGGAGTGTTGGATTTTGTCAAAGGCTTTGTTGACTTTCTCAAAGGACCAACTCTTAGATTCATAGATTCATTGATTCTTTGTATTGTACTCTTTATTTCAATTGTATTGATTTCCACTCTATGTTTGCATATTTTCTGCCATCTACTCTTTCTAGGTGTGTTTGCTTCTAACTGTTCGTAGGCTTTCAGCTCTGCTGTAAGTTCTCTTGTATGGGATTTCTCTAGTCTTTTAATCTAGTGCTATGAATTTTCCTCTTAAGACTGCTTTCATTATGTCTCATATGTTTGGATATGTTGTGAATTCATTTTGTTAAAGTCTAGGAAGTCTTTGATTTTTTTTCTTAATTTCTTCCTTTGCTCAGAGGTGGTTCAGTTGAGTGGTTTAGTTTCCATGAGTTGGTAGGCTTTCTGTGATTTTTGATATCATTGAACTCTACCTATAGACCATGGTGATCAGATATGGTACAAGGAGTTGTTTCCATTTTTTTGTATCTGTTGATAATTTTTTGATGACTGAGTATGTGGTCAATTTCAGAGAAAGTTCCATGAGGTGCTGAGAAATATTCATATTTCTTTATGTTTGGGTGGAAGGTTAGGTATATATCTATTAAGCCCATTTGAGTCATAACTTCTGTTATATCCCTTATTTCTCTGTTGAGTTTCTGTGTGGTTGACTTATACAAATAGATCCAAACCTATCACCCTGCGAAAAACTCAAATAGAAGTGGATCAAAGACCTCAACATAAACCCAGACACACTGAACTTGATAGAGAAGAAAGTGGGAAATACCCTCCAACACATTGGCACAGGTGACCACTTCCTAAATATAATACCAGTAGCAGAGACACTAAAAACAAAAATCAATATGTGGAACCTCTGGAAACTGAGAAGCTTCTGTAAAGCCAAGGACACAGTCAATAAGACAAAACGACAGCCTTCAGAATGGGAAAAGGTTTTTACCAATTCTACCAGTGACAGAGGACTGATCTCTAAAATATATAGGGAACTCAAGAAACTAGAGCCCAAAGCCCTAAATAACTCAATTAAAAAGTGGGGTTCAGAACTAAAACAGGAATTGTCAGCAGATGAATTACAAATGGCTGAAAGGCACATGAAAAAGTGCTCAACATCTTTAGCCATCAGAGAAATACAAATCAAAACAACTTTGAGATACCACCTTACACCTGTTAGATTCACTAACATTAAAGACACAGAAGACAGCCTATTCTGGAGAGGATGTGAAACAAGAGGAACACTCCTCCATTGTTGGTGGGAATGTAAGCTTGTTCAGCCACTCTGGAATGCAGTATGGCAGTTTTTCAGAAAACTGAGAATCAATCTTCCCAAGGATCCAGCAATAGCACTATTAGGCATATACCCAAAGGACTCACATTCTCACCCCAAATGCATTAACTCAATGATGTTCATAGCAGCATTATTCATAATAGCAAGAACCTGGAAACAACCTTGATGACCCTTAACTGAAGAATGGATTAACAAACTGTGGTACATCTACACAATGGAGTACTACTCAGCAGTTAAAAAAAAATGACATCCTAAAATTTGCAGGCAAGTGTATGGATTTGGAGAATATTCTCCTGAGCAAGGTATCATAAGCCCAGAAAGATTAATTCAGCATCATGTGCTCAGTCATTATTCGAATTTAGACAAACAAACAAACAAAAAAAAAAAAAACAAGCAAAGAACACCCAAGCTTTAAAATGCAACCCCTGAAAACCTTGAGATTAGAAGCAACTTAAGAGAGACTCCAGGGATTACCCTAGGGAAGAGAACATAGAGAAGATCTTAGCTAGTTGGGAACATATGGAGTTGCAACCAAGAAGAGGTGGGAACAGATCATGAGAGAAGGGGAAGATTGAGTGAGAGGAGCAACAACAAGGGAGAAAAAAAAAAAGAGATGGAGATCTTAATAAAGGAAGCCAATGTGGGGTTGGAAAAAGAGCAGGTGCTAGGTTTACCTATAAGAAATCACAGGATGGCCCTGCCTAGGTCCTCAACCAATAGTGAAAGTGTTGCCTCGACAAGACTTCCTCTATAATCAAATGATTAGCCACCCTAAGTGCCATCACGAAGCTTACATCCAACAATGTTTAGAGGTAGAGGCAGAAATACATGGTTGATCACTGGGCTGAGTTCCTGGTCCAGCTGAGAGCAGGGGAGGAGACTCTATATGAGCAAGGGGATAGGGCTTATGAGGAAAATTCCCTCAGTGATGGCTGGCTGGAGCTCTGGGGAGCTCACTGAATTACTGGGGAACCTTCAAGAAAAGGAACTATGCCCTCCAAGGATTGACAACTGTTCACTGACGTAGGCAGTATGTGGAGCCTCGAGGGAAGGATCTGACTGTGTTTCTATGTGTGGACTGGCACTTTGGAGCCCACTCTCCCCTGAGGAACACCTAGCCCAGGCATGACATTAGGATGAGGAAATTGGACCTGCCTGGACTGAGTGTGGAGCTGATCCACCTTGAGAGTCCTTGACCTTTTAGGGGAGGGGATGGGGACGTGGGGAGGAGGGAGGCTATAGGCACACAGGGAGGGCTTGGGAAGGGGAAGGGAGGGAGAGCAAGGGGATACCTGAAAAATAGTACTTTATTTTCTAAAAATAAATAAAAATTAATACATAAATAAAAAAGAAATAATGTTAAGGGATATTTTTTCCTGAAGCACCTCTGTATCTTGTTATTTGAAAAACGATGACCTACATGGTCCTAAATGCTTTGACTACAAGTAGCCTTTATTCCCTTTTCCCCTCTTTGTACGACCTCCTTATACTTAGTTGTTACATTCATGTACCCAGGGATGTCTGTATTCTCTAACATTGCATCTCATGTTGAAATTTTGCAGATGACAATGGAATTCATCCTCTACAAGATTTACTCACTACCCACATTATATACCTTGTGTTATACTATATGATCTCTTATTTAAGCGATTTTTTTCTATAAAATTAGTATTCATGTTTAGTGTACAATACATCTTTTTAAGAACTTGTATACATTAACAAAGTTATAAAAAACATTTAATTATTAGTTTTTCATTTTTAGAAAATTATGTGGAAAATTTATGATTAAAAATATTGTTTGTACTAATCTTCCCTATAATAAACTGAGCATTAATTATCTTAATGGAATCAATCCTTTATGTAGCCCCCTTTGACTTGGTGCTGAGTGGTATCTCCTATTTAGAGATCCAGATGTCCGGAAGAAACTTTAGTGATGGTGTCACATTGGGTTCTGTTTTGCTTTTTGTATACTTTCAAACTTCTACCTTCAGGAATAAATCTCTTGATCCTACAATTATTAACAGGCACTGTACACTTGGTGATCTTATTGCAAATGGAAAGGACAGCTGTACTTTGTTGGATTAATTGCTAATATCCAAAGAGTAGGATTACTTGGTGAAACTACAATTTCTCAGGAGAAAAAGAAACAAAACAAAACCCTGCATTGCATATTTTTATTATCTTGAATACAATTTTATTTAATCTATTAAAATTAATAGTAACTATTAATTTTATTAGATCAAAATTAATTTATTAATTTTATTCTGAAAATGCCAGAAGAAAACATCATTTCATAAGCATGTGTAGAATACGTGTAATATATTTGGGACTGGAGAAATGGCTCAATGGTCAAAGTATTTACTACTTTTGCAGAGTATTGGGTTCCTAGAACCCACATGACTGATATCTTACCATTCTCTACCTCCAGTTCCAGGAGATCTCATACACTCTTCCAGCCACCATGAGCACCAGCCATAGAAGTGGTGTACAGGCATGTGTGCAGACAAAGCATGAATAAACATAACAGAAAAATAAATATTTTAAATTTTTAAATTCATCCATAACTTATATTTTGTTGATGGAGCTATGCCACATGGAGTGGTAATGCTTCCTCCTAAGGCATAGGTTATCTAACAAAGGTCCTAACATCAGGCATGAAAAACCTCTTTTTGATTTGTCAGAGTAGCCCCAGAGATTGCAAAAAAATAAATAAATAAAAATAGGCTATTGCCATATACTTGAATTTTCTATTTTCTCATAATGAGAGAAAGAATTGTTATGATTAGTTTAGAGTAAAATATGTAAATTATTTATGGAACAGGAACATAAATAAATGAATTAACAAGGAAAACCTGACAGATAATTTTGAAACAAAAAGAGTTAATTTAAACTAACAAATTTTGCTTGGCATGATTTTAAGAAACACAATTAAGTAAAATAGACAAATAAAATGAATAAGATTGTTTTTAACTTAATGTTCCAATTATGTGTAATCATCTAAGGTTTTTAACATTTAAAAATTTTATATAGCCTAAACTCTGGTTAATCATTGGACAAAACACATGACTTCTCTTTTTTGTTTCTCCGTCTGAAACTTCATAAAAATAGGAGAAAAAATAAATAATGCATAATGTACAGAAGTAATGATAATGAGAGAGAGGCTATGACTGCTAATTTAATCTAATTTCTGGATGATGAAATGGGAACAAATACTATAGAATGTTGAAGCTGAGAACAGGTACCATACAGAGGATAGGGATGGGATAGTTCCATGTGAGGAAGAGCCCCAAAGGCCTGGGAGAAACTAAAACAGCCCCTATTTTGATAGGATCACACTGATGGTTCCTGAATTTCAAAACACGAGGATAATCAAAATTTGGATCAAGACTGTATACACACATTAGGATTTTGCTACCTGGAAAAATTAAATCATGAAAGCTTCAAGCATCCAGCTGTGTAGCCTCCTATGCAGTTTGGTGGTTTGGGCTGGGTCCTATGAGCTTGTCATATGTCTTCACCCAATTGCTTATCCCTTACCTCTGCACCTGCAGCTTACTCCTTTATCAAGTAGGATGGCAGAGACAATTAGACCTCATAAATTTCACCCCTATTCAGATTATTCTGGGCTTGAACATATTTGTTGAGCAAGGTGATAAAATAAGATTTCAGAAGGCCCATGCTTAGTATTATATTTTTTTCTACTTCATATATTCTATGACTGAAGAGGCAATAAGAAAAATTTAGATTCAAGAGATGCAGAAATAGACTCTATCAGTGAATGAGCACAGCTGAGACATCACACTGTGAAATGTGTGGCCATAGGAATTCAATAGATTAAAGCTGTATTTTTAAAAATCTAACAGAGTTATTTTATATTGCTCCACTGCAGATCTCTCCTTAGCCCTGTATCATAATGCCTGGCTTACTTGTAGGTATTTGGTGACAGCTTCTAAAAATGCCCATAAAAGGCAAGTTTTAATCCATGAAGGCACTGTAACCTTTGAACTGTCTGTTAGGGACCTGGAGGAAGTTTTAACAGGGTAAGAATGTAATGAGACTTTACTTCATGGGTCTCAAAAAAATTTAACTACTTAGCATTATCTGTAATTTATTATTTCTAGAATTATTTGAAAGTGCATTTAAGTAATAAAGGAAAAATAGATATTTGAAGAAACAAGAAATCTTAATAGTAACTATGATGGTAATCTGATAAAGAATTAGTTACAAAAGAAACAAAGATGGTTTAGGATATATAGATATTACATCATTCTTAATAAAATGAAAGGAACATTTAAACCTTAAAATGAAAGTAAAATTAAAAGATGAGATGCAAAATAGCATAGTATGACAGGGCTCTTTAAAATTTCAGGAGGTCTCATGCACATGGTTGTTAAACATGAACTGAACAAGAATGACACCAGGAGATATTCCACACAGAACAGGGGAACACACCTAGCTTCTAAGGCCTCAGCTCTGCACAAAGAGCAACAGGCATCTGAGGAATGCTAAGAAAAGGACAGATGTGTTCCAGAGAAGAGCATGCCAACTGGTTACTCAATACCAAATGGTCAGCCATGAAAACATGCAAGCAAGTAATATATAAACTGAGAAGATTATATTTAGGAATATATATGTATATACATGTACATATAAGCATATGACACCAATTTCATGAACGTAGAGGCCATGCATTTGAAAAAGAGGAAGGACCAGAAATGGGAGGGTTTGTAGGAAAGAAAAGAAAGGGAGAAGTGATTCCATTATAATCACAACAATTAAAAAAAAAATGTGTAGAAAGAAGAAAATTCAAATTCACAACTTTCAAGTGAAAAATAGTAACGTGAAGATCTTAAAACAATAAAAGAATTCTTCCTTACAGTAGAAAATAAAAGAATATTGCCAAACTCTTTTTATGAGGCCACAATAACCCTAATACCCAAGCCACTCAAAGATGCAACAAAGAAAGAGAATTACAGACCAATTTCCCTCATTAACATTGATGCAAAAATTCTCAACAAAATTCTGACAAGCAGAAAACAAAAACATTATATATATGTATATATATATATATATATATATACATATATATAAGTCATCCAACACAATCAAGTAGGCTTCATCCCAGAAAGGCAGGGATGGTTCAAAATACAAAAAAAAAAAAACACAGGATCATCTCTTTAGATGCTGAAAAAGCTTTTGACACAATCCAAAACTGCTTTATGATAAAATTCTTTGGGGGATTAGGAATACAGGGAAAATACCTAAATGTAATAAAGGCAAACAGCCAACATCAAACTAAATAGAGAGAAACTCAAAACAGTCCCACTAAAATCAGGAACTAAACAAGGCTGTCCCTTCTCCCCTTATCTATTCAACATAGTTCTCAAAGTTTTAGGTAAAGCAATAAGAGAACAAAAGTATATTTAGAGGATACAAATTGGAAAAGAAGAAGTGAAATTATCTCTATTTGCAGATGATATAATTGTATACATAAGTAATCCACAAAACTCTACCAGGGAACTTCTACAGCTGATAAACACCTTTAGCAATGTAGCAGGATACAAGATTAACTCAAAGAAATCAGTAGTCCTCCTATACACTAAAGATAAAAGGGCTGAAAAAAGAAATAAGGGAAACATCACCCTTTATAATAGCTGCAAGTAACATTAAATACTTCGGTGTAAGTATAACCAAAGAAGTAACAGATGTGTTTGACCAAAACTTTAAATCACTGAAGAAACAAATTGAAGAGGATATCAGAAAATGGAAAGCTCTCCCATGTTCTGCATAGGTAGGATCAACATAGTAAAAATGGCAATCTTACTAAAAGCAATCTACAGATTCAGTGCAATTCCCAGCAAAATACCAACACAATTTTTTTTACAGACATTTAAGGAGTAATACTAAATTTCATTTGGAATAACAGGAGAGCCAGGATTGCCAAAATAATTTTGCTCAAGAAAAGAGCCTCAGGAGACATCACCACCCCTGACTTCAGGTTATACTATAGAGCTACAGTAATGATAACAGCCTGGTACTGGCATAAAAGCAGACTTGTGGATCAATAGATTCAATTTGAAGACCCAGACATTAACCCACACACCTATGACCACCTGATCTTTGCCAAAGAGACCCAAAATATTCAATGGAAAAAAGATAGCATCATTAATAAATGGTGTTGGCATAACTGGATGGCAGTATGTAGAAAAAGGCAAATAGATCCAAACATATCACTCTGCACAAAATTCAAATGCAAGTAGATCAAAGACCTGAACCCAGCCACACTGAACTTGATAGAAAAGAAAGTGGGAAATACCCTCCAATGCATTGGCACAGGTGACCACTTCCTAAATATAACACCAGTAGCACAGACACTAAAAACAACAATTAATAAGTGGGACTTCCTGAAACTGAGAAGTTTCTATTAGGTCAAGGACACAGTCAATAAGACAAAATGATAGCCTACAGAATAGGAAAAGAGCTCAAAACACTAAATAAACCAATTAAAAAATGGTATTCAGAACTAAAAAGGGAATTCTCAGCAGAAGAGTTACAAATGGCTGAAAGGCACTTAAAAAGTGTTCAACATCTTTAGCCATCAGACAAATGCAAATCAAAACACCTTATGCCTTTCAGAATGGCTAGGATTAAAAACACAGATGACAGCCTATGCTGGAGAGGATGTGGAAGAAGAGAAACACTCCTTTATTGTTGGTGGCCGTATAAGCTTGTTCAGCCACTCTGGAATGCAGTATGGCAGTTTCACATAAAACTGGTAATCAATCTCCCCAAGGATCCAGCAATACCATTCTTGAGCATATACCCTAAAGATGTACACTCACACTCCAAAAGCATTAGCTTAACTACGTTCATAGCAGCATTTTTCATAATAGCAAGAACCTGGAAACAACCTAGATGCCCCTCAACTGAAGAATGGAATAACAAACTGTTACACAATGGAGTACTACTTCAGCAGTAAGAAAAAAATGATATCCTAAAATTTGCAGGCAAATGAATGGAATTGGAGAGTATCCTCCTTTGTGAGGTATCACAATGGCGGACAGATAAGCAGTGGATGTACTCACTCATTAGTGGACTTAAAAAAAAAAAGTGAAGAACACCCAATCTGCAAACCACAACCACTGAACAGCTTAGGATCTGAAAATAATATTTAATATAGTGTTCTGCTGTTCATTTGATCTCAACACTATTCATTCTACACAATGGAATTGTTACTTTTTTTCTTGTCACTCAATTTATATTAGTTCTTTTAGAAAACAGGTCCTTTAAAGAAAACTAAAATAAAAACAATAAAAGAAGGATAAAGAAATGCAAACTATATGATAATAGATCAAGTATATTTAGTGATATCTCTTAAAAGTGCATTAACAATAGATTAGATCTGAGAATTTTTTGAAAATCTTGAGGATCTAAATTAGTGTTAATGTATATCCTCTTGTTAGTTCTGACATTAAATATGAGGGAAAAGTCATCTTTACATATAACACTATGCAGAAAACAGTCATCACATGGGCATCAGAGTAAAAACTCTGTTTGTGGTTCCATTGCTTAGAATGAATCCATAGGCAAAGCTACAGAATTCTTAACTATGGATTAGAATTTGACTATTTCAGACATAATAATGTTAGCAAATATCACACTGGAACTTTGGGACACAAACAGGTCCTTTTATTCTCTGGAATCTATCTGCCAAAGCATTGTGCCTTGTTCCTTAGGTTCAGGAGGAGGAGGACATGTAGGCAGCTCTCAACCAGGGCTCCTAAAACTATTACTACTTAAGACTTTCTTAGCATAATCAATTTTTGTATGGTCCTGAGTATATTGACCTACAAAATATCTATGTAAATTAATATTTACCAATAGTAAGAAAGAAGAATTTTATTTTAAAATATATTTTTGAAAGGAGATAATTTTATCAATTGTTAGAGACAGATAAATTTGCATACTGATGAGACAGATATTCTTTATTATATAAAGAAATCTTGGGTGGATATTTGCTATTATAGGCATAGAGCCCTTTTGAGGTTTTTTTCAAAGTTGACTGATACTTTGATTTTATAATTATCAATGCTGAGAACAACACTTTTAGAAAAATACATAGCATAAAATGGCCGAAGTATGTCCAGAGATATTGCAAAACATTATTGGAGTTTCTGCCTATTCCCAAGTAAAAAATCCATTTGATTTTTTAAAATGAAGCTTAGGATAGCAATTCAAACAGTAATTTTAAAAATCAAACATGCAACACAATGTAACTGAAGACATTCATACTGAGGGATGGCAGTAAGAAAATATTAAAAGCCATGCTCTTCTGTGATTAAACCAGTATATTTTCTGAAAAGTAGAGCTGCAGTTTTTTGGGAAGCATTAATTGGCATTGCATGGCACATGTGTTCAGCAGTAAGGCTATGATGAGGACTTGTGATATGACTGAGAGTTGCAAACAGTACTTCAAATCATTATATGTTATTGATTTCCAATTAATTTTTGGTGGCTGCTCATTCAGAAGAATACTTTGCCAGTTATTTATGCCTTATGCTCAGTTTAAGAAGCAGAGGTTTAGGGCTTGCGAGATGACCCTGCAGGTAACAGCGTATAGTGTTCTTGTAGAGGACTTGAATTCAGTGCCCCAAATCCATGTCAGACAGATCACAACCAGTGCCCTCTCCTGAACTCTGTAGATAGGCACACTCATCCACACATACCACCTTTCCACATAATTACCCCTTTTAATTTAAGGAGTTTCTATTTAGAAACTGAATTGGTGGCCAACATCAGAAAAAGACATCACTTTAAGATGACTTGACATTTTTTTACTGGTAAGAAAAAAAAAAAAATTCCTTACAGGAATGTAAGTAAAAGGGTAGCTAGAAGCTCATCCTCTGAGGCTGTCTACCTTATATACAAGATTGTGAAGGTAGTGTCTACCCTCCCCTTATGTGGAATCTGACATGCAGAACCATGCCTTCTTTGAACTTGCCTGGAATGTTTCAGTTATTGTTCTCAACAGAGTGCTGTTTGGCCCTAAGCTTGTCAATATTTAGTCATATATGTAATGGAGGGACATCGTTGTATATACACCACATATGTAGTGTGAACAATGCTGCCTTGATCCATATGAACCACCAAAGCACAATTCTATAATCTGGGTAGCTTACAAGAGAACTTCTCATAGAAACTGATCAAGGCATCAGCACTTACCGTCTGATGTGATCTTGTTTTCTGATTCACAGCTAGTGCCTGTTTGCTCCATCCTCATATGGATATAGAGAAAGCAAGGCTGCTCCTTGGGCCTCTTTTCTAAGGGCAGGAATCCTATTCATCACCTCCATAATCTAATCATCTCCCCAGTGCTCTGATATCATCACCTTGGTACTTTTCATCTTACGGACTTTAGAGGCACACAAACATTCAGACAGTAGCAAGGATGGAAAATGAGATCTGTAGTCTTAGCTTGCCCTAGAGACCTTTCTGCCAGCCTACATGCTGATTACTTGCATAATACAAATTGAAGTGGTGAAACTGAAGCTCTTAAGTGTCTGTGATTATTTCCATGTAAACAATACTGATTAACAACCATACCTAATACAAAAATAATAGCAGCCACCAAATATTTCTAGTCACCAGGCTGGAAAACCTAAATTTCAAGTCTGAAGTACTTTATTATTTTTTGTTCTGGGGTTAGTGTGGTCAAGTCTCACTTTATGGCTGTCTGCATTCACATGGGGCACATGGTTAGATGCAGATTTAAATTATGAAGCTGGTCTTGCATAAAAGGCAGCTAAAAGCTAGGTAGTCAGTCAGACAGCAGTGGGATACTGAAATTAATCTTACAGGTGTTGAGGAGCTGGCCACAGCCAGTCATCCTCTTGTATCATACCCTTCCTGCCCCTTTGGGTCTAATCTTCATTAAAAACACATTTTGGCTCTTATTATGCATTTTTAAATTTTTTACCCATTCTAAAACTTAACAAAGTTTTGATGTTTTGATTATGACTCTGTGATCTCTACAGCCATTTCTATAAAGATTTTCTTAACACATTTACCACAGTGTTATCTGAGCACTTGATATTGTTATATATAAACACATTTTCATGATTTTAGTGCTGTTCTAAGCAAATAGTATATGTTTTAAAAAGTCTGGAGCTTTTTTTTTCAGTTTAAAATAACTACTTTGTTTCATTTCTATTTAAAAATTTAACATTTATGGCAACATTAGTTTGCTTTTCATTGAGTTATCAAAGTTATAAAACTCTTTTTGACAAATATTTGATTTGTCTATAATTAATGTAGAAAGTGTATACGGTTGCTACTAACCAAAAATAAAAACACTGTATTTGGACTCCTCCAAATTTAAGGAAATGTTTAACATTAAATTATCCTTTGAAATGGAATATTTTTTGTGTGTCACTGAAATTGTGAATCAATGAGGGAAGAAAGATGACCATGGACTGGGAGATAATCCTGGGTTACTTTGAAGCCGCCAGCTTCAGAGGATCAGTTAGGGTAATTAATATGAAATGCTGAGCCAATGAAAGTTCCGAATCCCAGTAGCTCAACCCTTCGAGGATTGTGTCATTTATGAAAAGTCAGTTGATATTTCTTGTTGGCCTGCTGCTTTCTACTAAGTCAAAAAAACTAACAGATGACTTTTTCTTTGGCTTCTTCTTCCTCTTCTTCTTCCTTCTTCCTCCTCTTCTTCCTCCTCCTTTTTCTTTTTCTTCTTCTTTTCTTTGGTTTAACTTTATCAATTTCAGGTTTATCTTCCATCAGTGGGTGAACTGGAGAACTGAAGAAGTTTGTATGAGCATGCCCAAGAGTGGCACATGTCTCTTCCAGCCTCCTTACATGTGGTATGAGATGCATAAGAAATTCCGTCTAATTGTGAGCCCAGGGAAAGGAAACAATTTTTTTTCTGGCTTTCTGCCACTTCAGGCTGGCTGATACTGTGCTGTATCCAAATCAATTTATTTTAATAATCTTTAAAATATGTATGTTGCAGCTTCATTGGAATTACACTGTGTGTCTGTTTCTTTTGGACAGTATTAGTACATATCAATATATCTGAAGATAATTTTTATTGAGTCAGGGTTATGATTTTGTACAAGTTGTTTTAAATATAATAAGTATTGTTCCTAATTCCCTTCAATTGACAAGGGATGTCTTTCCCAGGCCTTTCTGTTGCTGCAGTCCCTTGCTCTGTCCTCACAGAGCCCCCTGGTTTGAATTATACAATGACTTCTGCTAGTTTTCCTTTACCTTAGGCTTCAGCATCTACTGCTGCTGAGTCTTCTTCTTTGTACTTTTTCCTTCAATATATGCCATAGCTCTTTAGAACCTAAACATCCACAATTGAAATTCTATTCTCCCCTTATCCTCCTCACCGTGGTCTGATTTACATCCTGTGAACCTTGTAACTGTACCTCAGGCCTACAGACTTTACCTTTCCCTTACATGGTGGACCCATACATGTCTGGACACTAAGCTGGCTCTATTGGCTATTGCTATACCAACTTCAAACTAGATAGAGCAATGGTTCTCAACCTGTGGGTCAAAATCTCTGTGTGTGTGTGGTCTCAGATATTTACATTATAATTCATAGCAGTAGCAAAATTACAGTTATAAGGTAGCAATAATTTTATGGTTGGGGATTAGTACAATATGAGAAACTATATAAAAGGGTCAAGCATTAGGAAAGTTGAGAACCACTGATCTAAAGTTATCAGGGAGGAGGGAGCCTTGGTTGAGAAAATTCATTCAGTCATCCTGGATCTTAGCAATTCTGTGGGGCATTTTAATAATTAGTAATTGGTGTGGGAGGGTCCAGCACATTGTCAGGGCAAAAGTAAATCCTGTGCTCGTGTTTTGGGGTTCTACAAGAAAGCAGGATGAGCAAACAATGAAGAGCAAGCCAGGAAACAGCACTCCTTCATGTCCTCTGTATTGGCTCCTGCCTCCAGGTTCCTGCTCTGTGTAAGTTTCTGTCCTGACATTCTTAAATGATGAAAAGTGATACGGAAATGTAAACCAAATAAACCCTTTTTTCCCCAGCTTGCTGTTGTCAAAAAATATCACAGCAATAGGAACTTTAACTAAGACAGAAACTGGTACCAGGATAGTAGGGAATTGCGTTGACAGACCCAACAGTGTGTTTCGGGAGAGAATTTTGACAGGATTTTGGAACTCTGGGCCAGAAAAGCTGTTGAATGTTCATAGCTTGGTGAGCTGTTCTACTTGGAATAGTAGAGTATGAGAGAAATCCAGATGTGATGAAAGCTTGGCTTGTGACCTTCCAAATGGAAGGTTTTAGAATCATTTAGAGACTCTTATCTGGGCTGTTTCACATTCTGGGTTAGGAATCTGTGATTCTGGTTAGCTAGGACTGGAGAATCAGCTGTGGTTAACAAGAGGCCAGCATCACCTAAGTGCAAACTTTGTTTGTTGTGATAACCCCATGCTGTTATCTGGATTTTGTAAATTAGCAGTGACTATGAGATCAGAATAATTGAGGTGAAATCTACTGAAAGTGTTTCTCCGGAGCCAGCATACAAAAGCTGTGTTCCAGTGGTGGTCAGGTTGTACTTTGCACTGGCAGCTGAACGTAGTAGTGTAAGAGCCATTCAGGTGATATTGGTTTTGAGTGCTTGAAGAGGTCATGAAGAGCAGAGAGGCCAGGAAAGGGCACTAGTGATGGTGCAGCTTCTGTAGTAGTTGAAGGCCCAGCACTACAGGGACCATGCAGAGAATTTGAGTCTTGGCATTATAAAGAGCACCTATGAGAGGTTGTTGATGAGAGTGCAGTTCAGGTGCAACAGAGACCCCATCACTCTGGAAATGCCAGCACCATGGGATGAGCACCAAGAAGAACAGTGTCAATGGAGTGGAGCTCGCCTAAGCTTAGAAGACAAACTGTGTGCTGCAGAGGGTGGAGCAGAGAAGTGACCCAAGACCCTTGAAGGAGCCCAGAAGATCATGGCTGGGAGTTTGGTTTTGCTTCCTTCAGATTGTGTCTGTGTCCTGTCTTACCTCTTGAAGTAACAAAATATTAAAAAGGGACTTTAAACTCTGTGTGTGTGTGTGTGTGTGTGTGTGTGTGTGTGTGTGTGTGTGTGTGTGTGTGTGTGTGAGAGAGAGAGAGAGAGAGAGAGAGAGAGAGAGAGAGAGAGAGAGAGAGAGAGAGAGAGATATTTGGGGGTTTTATAGAGACTTTGGATTTTAAGAGACTGAATATTTTTAAGGAGACAACTTTTTTTAATATAAAATAAAGTCTTTTTATCCATATATCCCCTTGCACCCCCTCCCGGCCCCTCCTGGTCAGCCTTCAGCCTTCCTTCTCCCCATCCCCCCCATCCCCTCCTCCAAAAGGGCAAGAGGTCCCAAGGTGGATCAGTTCAGCATCCACTCCAGGCAAGTCCAATTTCCTCATCTCAATAGCAAGACTGGGTTAGATGTTCCTCTGGAGGGAATGGGCTCCAAAGTGCCAGTCCATGCATAGAAATAGTCAGATCTCTCCCCTGGAGGTTCCACATACTGCCCATGTCAAGGGACAGTTGTCTATCCTTGGAGGGCCTAGTTCCTTTTTCTGATGGTTCCCCAGTGGCTTAATTGAGTGATCTCACCAGAGCTCCAGCCAGCCATCACTCAGGTAGTTTTCCTCATAGTCCCTATCCCCTTGCTCATATAGCCTCCCCTCCCCAGCTCTCAGCTGGACCAGGGACTCAGCCCAGTGCTCAGCCTTGTATCCCTGCCTCTACCTCTATTCATTGTTGGATTTAAGTTCTGTGATGGCACTTAGGGTGACTATCCATTTGGTTATAGGGAAATCCTGCCTAGGCAACTCTTAAAGGATTTAGATTTATATGGCTGTGGGACTTTTTAAGTTTATAAAATGTTTTACATTTGTAATGTCTTTATTAATGTGTGACTTTTGGAATGAGTAAGGAAAAAAAAATGTTGCAGCCTAACAGTGATGTGTTTGTGTGTCAAATCAGTAAGGGGTCAGTTGTGCTGGCTAGTTTTGTGTTAACTTGACATAAGATAGAGTCATTGGAGAAGAGAGAGCCTCAACTGAGAAAATTCCTTCATAAGACCTTCATAAGCTGTAGACAAAGCGTAGGACATTTTCTTACTTAGTGATTGATGTAGGACAGTCTAGTCCCATTGTTAGTAGGGCTACTCCTGGGCTGGTGAGCAAGCCATGTGGAGCAGGCCAGTTAGTAGCACTCTTCATGGCCTCAGCATCAGCTCTTACATCCAGCTTCCTTCTCTGTTTGATTTCCTGTCCTGACTTCCTTCAGTGATGAACAGTGATATGGAAGTATAAGCCAAATAAACCCTTTCCTCCCCAAATTGCTTTGGTCATGGTGTTTCTTCACAACAATGGTAACACTGACTAAGACACTAGTATCACTCCTGTCATGAGCACAGGTGTGAGCTGCCTGGGTTCTTCTTCTGTCATTTTTTTTTTCTTGTCATCATTCTATCAGTTCTCTACATTGTACTATAAATAACCTTGAAATGAAAGTCTCTCATTACTTGCCAATTAACCTAAGCTTAAAACCAATCCCTTTTTGGCTAGAAGGATGGATTAGCAGTTACGTGTAAAGATTGCTTTGGCAGAAGACCCAAGTTCAGTTCCCAGCACCACACTGTGTTCTTCACACTTTCCTGTACACTCAACAGGGGATGCTGCATCTTCTTCTGGCCTTTGTAGGCATTGCACACAACATGAACAGACCTACACATATATAGCCACAAACTCAAAAAACTTTACATGCATATGTAAACTATTAGGTTATCATTGTTCTTAAAAATATTGAGATCCCATTAGTCAGGTTGGCCAGAAAATGTATAATTAGAAGACTAGCATCCTCTCTCTACCTTGTTTGAAGCTTCTCCTATGCCCCCCTCAAAACTCCAACAATACTGGCTTTTGAGTGGGGAATTTGTGGCTTCTCCTCATGCCCCTGTTTCTTGCCCTTTCACATAGTGGATGCCTCCTCATCCTTCCCAGTTTTCATAATTCAGCTATCTCAAAAAGACATTCCTGAAATAAAGTCACTTGCTATTTGCTATTTTCTACATTGTAATTGCTACATATCTTAATCATATTTTGTCATTAAATGGTTAATATGTCTGAATGATTAAACTGTAATCCCTTTCTTATCATTTCACCACTAATGCTTAGGAGAATGGCTAGGACATTGCCTTATCCTCCAACAAGCATTCTTGGTTTTCATAACTTCTCCACTTTGAATTCTAAGCTATATCTTACCACCTTGTACAGATCAAAGTTAAATAAATGTGTATTGAATTGAATATTTAATTGAATTGAAGTCTAACATCCAGGGTTTAAATATATTAATTTCGAAGACATGCTTCATGAAACTACCTTAATGCCTATCAAAGTTTGAGTTTTAATTAAAATGTAAGTGTGCCATTTTATTTCAGACAAACTTCTGAGTTTTTTCTTTACTGGCAGGGTTTTTACAAATCGATTAGACAGTTTGGAAGTTATCAATTTGATATAATCACTTTTCATTTTCTTAGCCATCTGCCTGTTTCCAAACGAGTAGAAGTTTAGTAAAAAGAGAAATAAATACTCAGGTACAATAATTATATGATAATTCTATGTAAATTCTAGCTTTTACTTTGAGCAAAAGTATTACAGACTATAAGCAAAGTATTTCCTACTTGGTATTTAGTGTGTTGTTGCTGGTATCTGTGACTTAGGTTGCTAATCATAGGATCAAATTTTCTTTTCCTTTATCAGTAGTTCAATTTTTAAGCCATCAACTTTTTATAGCAAACCCAGAATGTCTATATAATCTGACAGATATATTCAATATTTGAGATAAATGTTGAATATGTACAACTTAGGTTGTGTGTGATGCTTTATTAATATGGACACCTAATCTTCTAAAGCTAATGGGAGTAAAATTATAATCAAAGGCGTCTTTAACTCAAAAGACCATGCTCTAAATTATTCCTTTTTTCTCACTATTGCTTTTCTTTGATGAGGATCCTTGAGATATTGAAAGGCCTTTTTTAAAGCTTAAAATAGAGAAAGCATAGTCTTTATTTTCTTATTTATGGGAATGGTTTTTGACATTCATTTCTTAACACTTTACTTTGCCTGAAATAAGATTCTGTGTCTCACTTGAGTATTGGTAGAAATGTTAGATAAGCATTTTAAAAAATTAAAATAGATGAAACATTAGCCTAGCAAATATATTTCTATTTCTACTGTGCACCCCAAATTGGAACTGAAACTGTTAACAAAGTTTCTACCCACTACATACATGTTTATTATATTTTTGAAACACTGAGAAAACATGTCAAGTGAACCTTTTGAGAAGTTGAGAACAATGTGGGAAAACACAGGTAGGGAAACACAGAAGGAGGGAGATAAGAATAAATGTATTTATACAGAAAGCTAAGACTCACCTGATCACAAGGAGCACAATAACATATGAATAAGACTACAGAATTGCTCTGCTTGAGGAAGGTCTGACTTCTATATCCCCATATAAGGCAATCATTCCTGGCTGAATGTCAGGAAAAGGGTCATAACCTTGCAGACCATTCAGGACTCGTTTCCCATAGATCTTCCATGGGGGTGGAATTCTGTTTTGTTTATCAGTTGATAACATTTGAAAGACAAAGCATTTTCCAACTAAGAGGGACCTGAACACAAAATCAGCAGCATTCATCATAAATGACAAGTGTAATATTCCAGCCAGGGGATGATGATGGATTGGGTCAAGGAGACAGCTGCACTCATAGTAAGATATAATCAAGCTATGTTTTGAAGATTTAGTATCAACTGGTGTAAAGCTGTGAGAAAGGAAGGAGTCAATGATGGTGATATGAATCCTTGTCTAAGAAACTTCATGTCTAGTCTAAGATAGTGGATTTGTTACTTAAGTGAGGTAGAGATGGGGAGATCAAAATTTCTATATTAAATGGAGTATATGCAATCATGGAAAGGTTTAATCAAGTCAAGTAAGCTTTGGTCTGATCCACAATTCCAACTGCTTTTGTTGATGGTTTTAAAGCTGAGCATTTAGTGCAGATACATAGGAGAAGGCAATACAATGTTTTGGTTTTGACGATGTAAAAATGAACCTGAAAGATACTGAGACAGAGCAGCTGGTATAGTAGGAAGACCTCCTAAAAGTAGGGGAGTGGTCAGAGAATTGATGGTTAGGGTTTCAGAATTAGAGGGCATGCTTGGCATAATGGCACATGTCTTTAATCCTAGTATTCAGGAAGAAAAGGCAGGTAGATGTCTGTGAGTTCAAGGCCAGCTTGGTCTACATAGGGATTCTAAGATATCCTGCCCTCATAAGAAGAGGAAGAAGAGAATGAGGGGAGAGAGGGGGAGGAGAGGAAAGAAAGAGGAAAGGAGAGGAGGAAGGAGAAGGGAAAGAAGAAAAGAAGTGATTAGTTCTGAATAATGCCAAATCCTTGAGATAGAATTAGCAGGTTTGGCATGGAGAAGGTTGTGTATGACCACACACACACTGCAATGAGGTACTGGCTAATACAAAGAAAGCATAGAGTAGATTCAGGGATAAATGGTGGGAGGCAGGAAGGAAAGAAAATGGATTTAGGTCCAATTTTTGAGAAATTTTTCTGTCAAGTATTTATACAGAAATTACGTAGGTGGCTGTTGACACCAAATGGGACATAGTGTATGTGGTTGTTATTTAGTTGTAAAGATCCAAGTAAGAGTAATACAGGAGAGAAAAGAGTGAGGACAGCAATGTTCTTGAACAAGTGCAAAGACAGTGTCAGGGAGACACATGGAGAGTTTTGTAAATGTGATGGAGAAATCACAGAGAATCATTTCCTATTTCTCTGCCGTGATTTCAAAAAACAAAAGAATCAGACTGTCTTGATTGTCCTCCAAAGATGAGGATAGGGAGGATGTGAAAGCATCATCTGCAGGTCTGGGGAGAAGCCAACTAAAAAACGTGTGAGACTTCTGGACAGCTCTGGGAGCTGAAAGGTTCTGAGGAAAAAGCCTCAAGTAGTTAGGAAGCTTAGGTTGAACTAAGTACATTAATTAAAACTTACAGAAAATGAGAAATAGGGTAGCTAGTTTGCTATATGCATGGCAATAAGTTCAGATACTTGTTGAAATAAAACTAAAATGTTTACCATTTATTACACTGTATTAATAGAAATGAACCAAGATTCATACCACCAGCCCTTGAATGGTGTGTGTGTGTGTGTGTGTGTGTGTGTGTGTGTGTGTGTGTGTGTGTGTGTGTGTGTTGTGGTTCAAACCCAAGGTTTTGTATATACAAGAAAAGTACTCTTCCACTGAGGGATGCCCATAACCTCTTAGGTCTTCTCTTAATTATTAAAAATTCCAAACAGAAATATATTGTTATAGTTACACAATTTAGTTTATTTGGAATGTTTCAGGGTTTTATTTACTGGGCAAATCCAAGTGCTGTCAGAAAGGCATCACAGTAAAATACGTACATACAAATACAATGGAAAGTGGGCTGTGTGTTCTGCTGTTGTCTATATTTACCTAAGAGAAAGGGGGAAAAGCCTCTCCATCATCACAGCTCACCTAGCATCGTTGGTAGGGAGGGGATTCTATTAATTGGAAATTCTCTCAGGGCAACAACTTCCCAGTGTTTCCCTACCTTATGGGGCTCCTTATTCTTTCCATCCTTCCAAGTAGTGCTCTCTGGCTCTGTGAGTCCAGGGACAGTGTCCGCCACAAGAACCTGGAATTCACAGACACTAGCTCCACCTACAATGTCTAAATTGTCTGCATTCTTCAGGAAGTTCGGTCAGCTTCTTCAACATTTGTCTTAAAACATACATTGCTTTTAATGCAGTGATAGATATACTAGAGCATAAACTGGCAAAAACAAATGGAATGTAAATAATTTTAGTGATTCTACAAGTTACCAGTGGATACAATATTATGTTATTCTGCAAGTAGATGCATTTATAGATTATTCTACATTTAGAATATTTCTGTTATTAACTTCTAGTTCCACTCAATGAGACAGCCCTTAAACTCTTTATTATTTGATTTTTCCCCATACTCACCACTGTTCCCCCTCCTGCCCCTTCCCCTAGCTGCCAGCTTCCCCCCCCCACCCCGCCTTAACTCCTCAGAGAGGGCAAGGAATCTCAAGGTGAGTCAATTCAGTCTGACATATCCAGTTGAAGTAGGACCTAGTTTCTCACCCAAGTATCAAGGCTGAGAAAGATGTTTTCCTGTTAGTCATGGGCTCTGAAGCCAGTTCATGGACCCAGGATAAACTCTGGTCCAAGTGCAAGAGGCTCTAGCAACTGCCCATGCCTTTCAATTGTCACCTATATTCAGGGAATCCAGATCCTTTCCATGAAGGTTCATCAGTTGTCATTTCATAGTCTGCAAGCTCCCAACAGCAGGAGACTGCATACTCCTGGGGGTCTCCCCATTATGATCCTGATCCTTCCACTCTCCAATCTCTCCTCATTCTCTTCAAACCAGTAGCTCAGCCTGGTTTTAGCTATGGACCTCTGCATCTGCCTCCATCAGCTGCTGGATGAGTGTTCTACAATAGAAATTGGTGTGATCATTCATATGACAATAGAAGAAAGCCAGTTTGGGCACCCTCTCTACTATTGCTTGGAGTCCTAGTTGAGCTCATACTGTGGGTTCTTGGGTGTTCCCTAGCACCAGATTTCTCTCCCATCCCACAATGGCTCCCTCTATCAGGATATCCACTTTTTTTGCTCTCCCTGTGTGTTCCCCCCCTCCCCGCCAACCATCCCTTTCTCCCATGTTTTCTTCTCACCTCCTCTTGCTCCCTCCCCCTATATGATCACAATTTTCTCAGGAATTTTCTCTATTTTCCCTTCCCAGGGATATCTGTGGAAGTCTCTTCTTAAACTTTTCCTGTTACCTAGATGCTGGGGGTTGTAGATTGTAGCCCGGTTATATTTTGCTAAATCCACTTATGAGTGAGTACATACCATGATCCATCCATTTGCCTACAAATTTCAGGATGTCATTTTTTTTCTATTGGCTCTTAAAGTCTTATGTCTTAGTTCTCGTTTCTGTCCCAAATCCTGTCTCAGATTCTTTATATTACATCCTTTAGGATGAGATCATAAAGTCCTGTGGCTTTAAGTCCTCTTTCTATATTGATAGCCTTATGCCATTTTTCCTTTCATCAAACCAAGACAAAATGTTCCAAGTTACAAATTTTTAGTTGCATGTTAATAGATGCCATATATTTATTAATCAACTCTAATTTATTATTCCTTCTACCTTTTTGTGTGTATGCTTTTCAATAACATATCTATTAGATGTGTTAGGCATTGCTTTAAATAGTTTGTGTATAGTAGCTCATTAATTTCTCCCATGCAACCTTGTAAGATAAGCATTTTTATTAAATAAAGAATCTGAGGTGAAGGTAGTAAAAGCTTGTCCATAGTCAAGGACAGCATTTTGTTAAACATTATGCAGTCCAGTCTGGCAGCTCAGCAGGGAAAAGCTGCTGGAGCAATTAGAATATGGATATTTCTGTGAGCCAAAGGACTTTTCTTGACATCTAGGGGAAGAAGTAAAAATGCCAAATAGGAGAATTCAGAAATAATCAAGATGGTGATGAATGAGATGATGGATTGCCTGTCATAGGATCAGTGTCTTGTAAAAATCTGTAAACCAAATTCCAGGGCAATAAAGTGGGGCATTTTCTTCAGACTTTATGTAATTGATTTAGAACTCTAAAAGAGAGTATAAAAATTATGAAGTATAAATTCATGGTTAGAGTTAGTGGTTAAATGTAGACTTATAAGTCATTGACTTTGTGGTTTCTGAATGCAGTAATAAAGGAAAGCCATTGAATGAAGGATTGAGTCTACAGAGATGTGTTAAGGGTTGACTTTGTAATTGAATTAGTGACCAGGCATGTCTTTACAATCTGAAGATTCTATAAGTGAAATGAAGAACCTGTAGGATGTACAGTACAAAATAAATTCAACTCTTAATTATTTCATACAATATGTATTTATCATGTTTTTCTTTTCCCAACTCCACCCAGATCCTATACACACACACACCAAAAACAAACAGACCAAAGTAATGAAAATCAAAGCAATCAAGAATACAAATAAGCAAAAGACAAAAAAAAAAAGCCAGAAAATGAAAGATAAAGAGAAGCAAAATGAAAAAACAAAAATAAAAGAAGCCCACAAAAAAAAGATGGAGTTCCAAAGTGGCTGGACAAGCTTACAATACCACCAACAATGGAGGAGTGTTCCCCTTGCTCCTCATCCTCTCCAGCATAGGCTGTCATCTGTACCTTTTATCTTAGCCAATCTAACAGGTGTTAGGTGGTATCTCAAAGTTGTTTTGATTTGCATTTCTCTGATGGCTAAAGATGAAGAGCACTTTTTCAGGTGCCTTTCAGCCATTCATAGTTCCTCTGCTGAGAATTCCCTTTTTAGATCTGAACCCCATTTTTTTTGATAGGGTTATTCAAGGTTTTGTGATCTAAATTCTTGAGCTCTTTATATACCTTAGAGATCAGTCCTCTGTCACTTGTAGGGTTGGTGAAAATCTTTTCCCATTCTGTAGGCTGGCGTTTTGTCCTATTGACAGTGTCCTTGGCTTTGCAGAAGCTTCCCAGCTTCAGGAGATCCCACTTATTGATTGTTGG
>PVIH01023096.1:0-25614 GCA_004025045.1 Sigmodon hispidus
CGAGTTGAGAAACAATGGGCAGACATCAGTGCAAAAATACATACAACAATACAAAAATCAAGAAGATGCCAACAAAAGAAGTAAGTGGTTCTATAGCTTCAAGACCCAAACATAACAATGAAGAGGAAACAAAAGGAAACAACCTTTAAAATAGCATTATGAAGCTAATATAAGCCTTAAAGGATGATATAAAAAAAAAACCTAACCCTAACCCTAACCCTAACCTGGAAGCACAGAACAAGAATAATCCACAGAATCCAGAAGATGGAAGAGAGAATCACTGGAGTGGAAGACTCATTAGCTCAACTATGTTCATAGTAGCATTGTTCATAATAGCAAGAACCTGGAAACAACCTAGATGCCCCTCAAGTGAAGAATGGATTAACAAACTGTGGTATATCTACATAATGGAGTACTACCCAGCAGTAAGAAAAAATGCATTCAATACAACACCCCAGTGGGTCTGAGGAAAAATCCAGGCAACATGTCACAGACTTTTTGGATGGTTAGGAACAGGCACCATATTATGGCAGTACAGCAAATATAAGTGAAAGGAAAGCCTGCCGACTATGCAGAACTGAATGAAATGTGCTTACCAAGAGTGTAGGGATGCAGGGATTGTTTTAAGGAAAAACTCATTGATTAGCCACTGTTTGACAGAGGGTGCCAGCACGTAAGATCTGGATGTCTGAAAAGGGTAGAAACAGGGTCCTGCAGGCTGCTCTGAGCTCCATAAGCAAAGGATGAATGGTGGTCTACAAAAGCAAAATGGAAAATCCTGTGCAAGAATGAGGTGTTTTATTTTACAAGCTAATTAGGTAAACTAAAGGTGGCTGTTCATTGCTGGGCTTCAAGACTCTGATAGCTAGACCTTGTTAGTAGGCCTCAGGAGGAAAAAGTGACCAATAAGGGAAGGGAACTTGAGGGCTACCTTTAGGAATGTAAGTCAAAAGATTTAGCAAGGGAGAGGAAATAGGGGAGAAGGTCAAGCCCTGCCAGAGTCATGTTCGCAGTGCTAGGACCAGCAAGAGTCCTTCCATCTGGCCTATCCAGTCTCAGGTCTTTTCTACCTAAGCAACATCAGTTATGGGTTCTGTCTCATAGAGTGGGCTTTAAATCAAATTAGATATTGGGTGCTTACTACCACAAGCATTGTGCTACTAATGTATCAGCATGTACTGCAGGCAAACCACCATTGTTAGTTGAAGCATTTGTATCTAGGTTGGTGTTTACCTTTCTTCTTTGGTAATGTGCCGAGCTCTGTTCATTACCATGAATACTAGCCAGTGGGAATAAAAGCTCTTGAGAGGCACCAACTCAAATTCTCCAAGTTCAATGAGATGAAAGAGTATAAGTCATCTTCTAGTTGGTATTTAATGAAAATCAGGGCCAGAAATCGGGGAAATCTGGGATATCAGAGAGAGGAAACAGACCACAGTCAATTCCTATCTAGCCAACATCTCAGCAGATCAGGGTAAAAGCTATCTTCAAGAGTCCTCTGTCTGGCTCCAGCTCCTAAGAAATACCTGAATGTCTGCCTGTGCCTGCCTTAAATATCTTCTCTTCCCAGTTGTTTCACTTCTGAGTTCAACTCTGCATTATAATCCCAGAGTTAGGATTAGAGGTATGAGCTTCTACTGTTTCCGCCACCCACCCCACTGGCTTTGAACTCACAGAAATTCAGAAGGGTCTCTGTCTCCTGAGTGATGGGATTAAAGGTGGAAGTTACCACTTTGTCATCTCTGTGCTGGGATTAAAGGTGTTACCACTCTCTGACCCTCATGGCTTGACTGTGAGTGATTCTGTTCTCTGAAATTGCAGACTAGTTTTATTAAATATAAAATATATCACCACTCTTCCCCCTCCACATTTGTTTTTCCCAATTCAGCACACCCCCATCCATCTATAACTATCTATTCTATGTCTCCTTTTCTTGGGAGATTCATCAATCTCCCCCAGTCCCTTACTCTATATCTAACTTCTGTGCTTGTATGGATTGCAGCTTTCTTATCCATGGCCCAACAGCTACAATATACATTAAAAAGTGAATACATATCATGTTTTTCTTTCTTGGTTTCAATTACCAAACTCAGGATAAATTAATTTTCCTAGTTTCATCCATATACATGTTAATTTCATGACTTCATTAACTTTTAGGGCTGAGTAATATTCCATTGTGTAAATGTAACATGTTTTCTTTCTTCATCTGTTGATAGCCATTGGGTTGTTATGAATTTCTGGGCATTATAAAGAGAGCAGGAATGAATATGGTTGATCACGTGTCTCTGACGTACAATGAAGCACCTTTGGGTATATTCCTAGGAGTGGTGTAGTTGGATATTTGTGGTGAAGTAGATTGTTTCCCAACTTCCGGAGGAACTGTCACTCTAATTTCCATAGTAGTTGTACAAGTTTGCACTCTTACCAGCAATAAATAAGTGTTCCCCTTACTTCACATCATTAACTATGATTTATTTCATTGATCTTGGTCATTCTGACTTGTGTAAGAAGAAATTTCAAAGTATTCTGGATATATTAAGGAACATAAGGAACATTTCTCAACATAATAAAAGCAGTTGATAACAAGCTCATAGCCAATATCAACTTAAATGGAGAAAGGGGCATTTTCACTAAAACCAAGAACACAAGAACATTCACTCTCTGTACCTAACCAATATAATACTTGACGTCTTAACTCTCACAATACGGTAACTGAGGGACATCAAGGGGATGCAAACAGAAAAGAAATAGGTGATGTAATATGCATAAGTGACCCTATAACTTCTACCAAGAAATGTCTACACCTGATAAATATCAGCAAAGTAACAGGATACAACACACATAGACACACAGACACACAGACACAAACACACACACATACATGCACACACACACACATACACAGACATACACACACACAGACACAAACACACATGCACACACATGCACACACACGCGCACACACACATACACACAGACACACAGACACACACACACACACACGCACGCACACACACACCAGAAGCCCTCCTATATACAAATGAAAAATAGACTGAGGCATAAACAGGGAAAATAACACCTTCTACAATAACCTCAAACAATGTAAAATATCTTGGGGTAACTCTAAACCAGGCAACTAAAGACATCCAGACATCAAAGAAATAAACTGAGGAAGGTATGAGATGCAAAGAACTCCCAGGATCATGGCTGATTGTATTTATTGACTTGTTGAACCATGTCTACATTTCAGGGAGAAAGCGAACATGTTTATGACATATAATGTTCTTGGTATAAATCTGTACTTTGTTTGCAAATATTTTATTATTTCTTACTCTGTTCTCATCATAATATTAGCCTGTAATTTTCCTTTCTCTCTTTTTAGTACTTGGTTTTGGGAGTAGAGTGAAACTGGTTTTGTACAGTAGTTTTCTATTGCTTCTTGTACTTTTTCCTTTTTAAAAAATAGTGTGAGAAGGACTGGTTCTGGGTCTTCTTTGAATGTATGGGAGAATCCTGCCATGAGTTCTGTAGATCCTGGATGTCTCTTAACTAGAAGGCTTGCTATTATGGTATCAGGCTCTGTATTTGTTACGGCTCTGTTTAGGATGTTGACTTTTGGTGAGTTGGCTGAATCTAGACAATCATATTGTTCCAGGCTCTTCTAGATTTCAAAGTTTTCCTAAGTAATCAGCTTTTCTTTTGATGAATTTTCTTTTACTTGTAACCAGCAGTTTTTCTCATAGAGTTTTCAGTACTTTTTTGTTCTGTAGACTTAATGTTTTAAATGTGAGATGTGATGAAAATTTTCTTCTATGGTCTTGTTTTTTGGTGTTCTGTGTACTTCCTGTATTTGTATGTATGTTTCTTACCTTAATTAGGGGCAGTTTTCATCTATGATTTTATTAAAGATTTGATCCTTGCTATGGATTTGAGTTCCTCACCCTTACCTGTGCATATAAATTAGAAGGTTTGATATGTTCATGGTGCCCCACATGTACAATAATTTCTAGGAATGCATTCTAACAACTGATTCACAGATTTAACCCCACATCCCACTTGCTGCTGAGAACACAGTTATGTCACCTTTTGGCTGTGTCCTCACGACTTTGTCCTCTGTAAGAAAAATTACTTTTCCGAAGTGTATTTGAAGTGACTTTTTTTAATTTTAACAAAACTGTTATTTCTTTCTGGATGAGACACTGAAGCCATTGTCAAGTAAGTTTGGAGGATATTAAAAATGTTTTTGAAAGTAGGAAGGAAGCCTTAGGGAATGAAAAATGTTTTCTACTTTTCTAAAATTGGATATTATTATTTTTCCATTTGTTTTGTTCACAAGGATTGGGGTCAGCTAATCCACACAGACAGATATGGCCTGGGGAGAACAGCTCACACATGGGAAACCCAGAGATCAGCTGCTCCTACTCTACTGTGTTCCTGGGATTAGAGAAGTTCACTCTTCCATTTGATGATCACTTTCTAACAACGTCAAGGTTAGAACTTCCCTCTACAGATGACAAGATAATTCTGGGTCTAGAGAGAGATGAGCTGATGACATTTCTTCTTTATAACTACTACTTAAGGCCTCATTACACATGGATGTTTGTCAGAGGCCCGGTCAGGTGAGTGTTTCTCTCTTCATTGATACTGAGAGTTGTAAGTAAGTGGTGAGTGAATTTTCTGTAATAAAATGATTAGAAAATTCTCTGTATAGAATTTTACTTTTGAGCCATACTGTATTTTATAACATAACAGATGCTTGTAAACATAAAAATATCAGTATAATGAGTTGCAGAAGAACATAAATTTTACTTACTGTGACCTCTGAATATGATATTTGTAACCCTAGAATGGGGGCCAGTGAGAAAGGAGCAGAGGAGGGTAGAGACAGGAAAGGCTCAATGGGCATGTTGACTAAAAATGCCATGAAACCCATCACCTTTCCCAATGGATGTACACAATACATAATATCTATGTAAAAAGTGAGCTCTAATAGAATATATTAATGATCATATATGACTAAATTCTCCCAAGTATGTACTCCTTAATTTCAAAAATATGATCCTACCTAGGTAATACCACATGTGTTAGTTTTCCCTAGCTGTCATAAAACACCAGAAAACTCCTTAGACGTTGAAAATCAAAGAACACACATTTATTGATTTTCAGAAGTGCATTTATAATACTAAGATATATTTAAAGTGTATTTTGTATTTTCTCATTTTTCTATCTTTCTCAAGTCACCTGAGTGTATGCATTGATTTATATGAAACTTAAACAACAAATATTAACTAATTTAATGTTTATCAGTAATTTTCTATTCTGTTAAGTTTGCATATGCTTAGGAATGTTTTTTAGGGAAGTTTCAACTCATAGCCTAGTAACACGTAAGATTTTATTAATATTATATATTGAGTTTTAAAATTTATACATAAATCTGTTTATTCTATGGCAATGATTTCTAATAAAATCTATTGCTTCTGTTTACTTCAGAAGTATCTCTAAACCTCATCTCACATACTTATGAAACCTTTGTAAATTTATCCTTACCAAAATTTAACTGTAAAATTTCAAAAGCAGTTTTAGGGTTTAAATAAAAAAAATTCAATTTTAATACTTCAACTTTGTAACATTGAAACTCATATAATGTTGAGTAAGCTTTTCATTAGTAGTGAGAAAATATTTTCAATTATCAAATAGTATAAAATTATTTAAAGTCATAATCATCATGGTTTCTTTTAGTAGTTACAAAAATCAGCTACTCATTGAAACACACTTACAAAAACTGCCAAGTAAATTAAAGTTTAGCTGCTGAATCACAAGTTCAATTTAATTTTGCTAAAATATCATTTACTAATGTATAAGAGGGATTAAGACAGAAAACATAGGGAGGTGTGGTGGTAAACGTCAAGGCTAAGACAGGAAAATAAAGCATTGTATTGAAGTCAGTTTGAGCTACAGAGAGATTCCCTATCCAACAAACCTACCACACACACATTACAACAAATTAAAAGTGGAAAATATAAAGTAGAATTATAAAATTGTTGTTTATAAAATATGGGATAAAATGATGGCAACAAATGTTGTTAAGTGACTGGCCATAGAGTGTCCACCCACACACACACAGACACACAGACACACAGACACACTCACACAAATAACAACAATAAGAACAAGTAATAGAAACATGAGTTTATGTCTGCAAGCATTATATAATTTTCAGTGTGTTTTGAGTAATGCATATTAAAATGTGCACTGGTGCACTAGGCAAGGTCCAGTGATCTGATTAAGTCAACACTAAATTAGAGAACACACCCTTCATTTTCTTTAAGGTTCATTTTATTAAACATATTTGATGTAACTCTCAGTTTCTCACACAATTGCTGTACAGGTATTCATGATAGCAGCCTCGGCACACAATCTCCTATTGATTTGTGCTTAGTCCTCATAGTCCAACAATTTAAAACACACACACACACACACACACACACACACACACACACACATACATACACACACGTATAGTGAACATTTTAAATTGTTCCCAGACTTATACCACATGACTTGTGATCAAGCTCTGGACATGACTGCTTCTCAACAGTCTCTGCAGACATTTCTGCTGCTGCTGCTTCATCTCAGGAGAACTGGCTTATAACTGTGAGATTGTAATATACTAGTCAGCATCTGTGTGCTTCAAGTTGCATCTAGGCTGCATTTAATTTCCTAATAATAATTCATGTATTTTAATCATGTAAGAGTATCAGGCAAATCTATAAATAAATAAATAATAATTAATATTTATCCCTGCTGCCATTAAGTATTTCATAAAGATTTCATGGAACTAATCTGAGTGGCTGAGGTCTTCATCTTCCTGAGATTCCTGAAGATTAATTAGTGTTGCTGATAATGGACAGGACATCAGCCAACACCATGTACTTTGTCACCAGAAAGTCACATAATCTATGTTCTCTCTGAGCAGTCATAATGCTATTTGATGACTACCCACTAAACATGGGAAAACTTAAAAATGACATGCTCATTATCTCCTCCAAGCAGAATAAAAAAATCACATAAAGTCAGAAAACAATAATATTTTATATTAAACATTATGATAAGAATGGGGTAAAGTCATTTTTCTCCGGAGAATATAGAGCTATGCAGGAAGAAGCTCTTCGTTTCTTTCTTGTATATTTTTTTCCAGACAGCTACCTGCAAACTGCTTAGTCTTTGGTTCTGGGTCAATGCAATAGTATTGGCTTCTCCACTGTTATGAATGTTTATGGGTTCACTTAGGTTTTAGTACTTACAACTTAATTTTACAGTTAAACTATTTGAAAGGTAGAAACAGCAATACCCTTCATTTCCAGTGACTGTTTTGAATGTGCACCAATGCTTTTGCCTGAGCAACCCTGACCCTTACACTCCTATAGACGATAAGTTATGTATATAGTTAGTGAATGTCCAGAATGTCATAGAAGGTCTCATTCTTCTTGTCACTGTACTGCTTTGTATAATTATCTCTGATCTTTTCTTTTCTCTTTGATTTCCTGGTTAGCATTACATTAGTATAGATCTTTTGAATCTTCTACTATGGAACTGCCAAAATCATCACATAAAAATGTATGATAAATAACTAAAAATTAGATTAAATTAAACACTTTGGATTGGCATGCACACCAGCTCTCTAGCACTCTCGAGGCAGTGAGCAGAAGAAACAAAATTTGAGAACATCCTGGACTACAAGGAAGGTCAAGGCCAGCATCAGTCATATAGTGAGGTCCTATGTTTATTAAAAGAATAAACACAAAGCTAACAGACTAGCAACAATACCCCACAGCTTCAGGACTTGCTGTGTTTGTAGAGTGCTTTCCTAGAATATGTAGAACATTTATGTTGAACCCCAGAATTGCAATGTTTTTTCAAGTAAAACAAAGGACTTTTCTCAATTTATATATTATATATTTTAACACCTCAATTTGTAGCCATGGAAGCTATGGACTTTTCTTGGACAGCCCCACCTCCAGTAAACCTGAGAGAAAAATTCCAATTGATATAAAGAATGTGTCATTTTCCTTATGTGAAAAACATTTACTAGGCTAAGGATATGAAATAAAGAAGTTGAATTATATATATTTGGGATAAAAAATCATTTTAGATTATTATTTTCTACCTGATAATATGTCATCAATTTTATGACTTACAGTATATTGGTACATTAATAATTTATATATTAATAATAAGTTATTATTTACTAATAATTATCATTTAATAATAGATTAGTTAATAATAAATAATTTCCATATATGGTTTGTCCATTTTCAGTTTTAAAATTGGAATTGGGCTACAATTCTTTCAGTTTGGAGATCAAGGATTGAATGAAAGGTTATCCTGGAGCATTACTTGTTTATTTATTTATTTAAAATTTTATCCATCTGTGATATGAGGAGTTGTATCATTCTACTTTTATCATGTTAGGTCATGTTTGGTACATATCCATGGGAGACTGGCTCTGGAATATTTTTTGAAGGGAAACAGAGGAGGAGTTGATATTGGGAATGGGATGTGGAAGGGGGAGGAACTGGAAGGAGGGCAGGACAGGAGGAGAAACTGCAATCTGCATGGGATGTATGTGAGAAGAATAAAAGTTTTAAAAAGATTTTTATTGTATTTTATATATGAGTGTTTTTTCCTGTATCTACGTCTGTGTGGCACTTGCATGCCTGGGTCAGAGATAGCAATGGCTCTCCCTAGAACTGGAATTATAAATGGCTATGAGCCACCACATCACTGATGGAGACCTAACCCAGGCCCTTTGCAAAATAAACTGTGCTCTGAACCATTGAGCCATCTCTCCAACATGTATTCTAGAGCTATAAAAACAGAGTATTAACATGCAACAGCTATAGACATATGTTGGTGGGAGAATCAGATGCTTGGCTCTGACCATTAGGATAAATCAATTCCTTTACTATATTAAGCTTTAAAAGCACAAAACTTGTGTAAATATCAAACATGTGGTTTATTTTTGCATATTCATGAGGAGGTTTTAGAGGTTTATCAGACACTAACATCTGCATATTTCTATATACACATGCATGCATGCACCTATATATGTGAAATATATGAGTGAACTTGAAAACACTATTGGACATTCTTTTTCTCACAAGAATCCGAGTCAGTGTACCAGTTTTCTATTTCTCTATCAGAAAGCTGATTTTAAAGTATTGAATTAAATTAACTTGATAAAATAATGACATTGGTAACCAGGCCAAATAATGAACATGGGCACCAAAGGTAAGACTGATGTGAGAAACTGTAAAGTGTGTGAGTGCTGATGACATCTAGAGGGAGGGGGAGGAGGGTAAGGAGGGATCTGAAGATAGGAGGGATCTGAGAAGGGTAATGAGGGACACAGAGCTCAGGAGGGAAGAAGAGTGTGGGACTCCAGAGAAGTGTAAGAGAAGAGTGAAGTTAATAGTATACAACTTATCTGCCAGGAAACATGGGAAAACGGGAGGGATCTTTCCAGGGGAGATAAATCCAGAATAAAAGGAGGTAGGCAGGTAGGTAAGATAACAATATGGGCTGCTGGAAAAGCTATCAGGAACCACACTGTGAAACATTTATGACACCACTAAAAAGAATAGTATTTGTCTCAATAGCAAGAAGTTAGTTCTTTTAACCTGAGGTGAAGTTCACAAATTTTTAAATGTTATGAGAAATAAATGGAAAGATATCTAAAATCATTTGTAATCACAATGGGTATCCAACTATATAGGTGTCCTTAATAGATAATAGGGAGTATAAGACTTGATGGAAATGTGAATATAAAAACAGATGAATTGAGATAGACTTGTGTTGATGAAAATAGTGGGATTATCATGAATTATTACTGTGATTCATTAGAATTATAAGTCAAAACATGAGTTGTTACAAAATAGAGTTTATTAAAATTATAAAATATGAGATTGACTCACCTTACTCTTTTGGATTTTTTCCCAGATTAACATAACTTTTATTCAGTTGTACAAATATTATTAATATTCTATGTTCATCACTACTGTTTTAGATGTTAAGTGTAAAACAAAGCAATTTACATCATTAGGATTGGATTTCTAAGGCATAAATCCCAGGTGAAAAACATGTACACAAATGTCCATTCTGCATAGGATATGATTGTAAATGCCTTTATTATCTCTAGTAGGTTATATATACAGGTAGATACATGGAGAAGTCCATAGACACATATAATACATAATATCCAGTCTGGAACATCAAATTGTCAAAAAATGGATTAATCAAGAATAAGTAGGTTAAACAGAATGATATAGACATACTGACCAGTGAATCACAAGTGTTATGCATACTCTATTATTTTTCCAGGTATATGAAATATGCTTTCTCTACGATGTTCAGATGAATATACTTTCATGCATGTTCTCACTGAAGAATGTCCTTAATTTCCAATCTGGATTTGGAATCCTATCCAATATGTTTCTCCTTTTTTCCTACACTTTCATAATCCTAGGTCACAGACCTAAGACCACGGACCTGATCTCCTGTCAACTGAGCTTCATCCACATAGTGATGGTCCTCACTGGAGGGAATATTTGGCTGACAGACATATTTGAGTCAATGAACATTGAGAATGACTTTAAATGTAAGACAGTCTTTTACATAAGCAGAGTGATGAGAGGTCTCTCCATCTGTACCACCTGCCTCCTGAGTGTGTACCAGGCTGTCACTATCAGCCCCAGTTCGTCATGGTTGACAAAATTTAAATATAAACTAAAAAAATACATGATCTATGCTTTCTTATACCTTTGGTCTTTCAACTTGTCATTCAGTAGTAGGTGGATCTTCTATGTTGGTGCATTTACTAACATGAGTGTCACCAACCAGATGAAGGTCACCAAATATTGCTCACTCTTCCCCATGAACTACATAATCAGGGGATTTATATGGACAGTGGCTACCTCCAGAGATATATTTCTTGTAGGAGTTATGCTGAGCACAAGTGCATACATGGTGATTATCTTGTGCAGACACCAGAGGCAGTGCAAGCACCTTCACAACATCAGCCACCTGAGAGCATCCCCTGAGGAAAGGGCCACCCAGGCCATCTTGGTGCTGGTGGTTTTCTTTGTGGTCATGTACTGGGTGGATTTCATCATCTCAGCCACTGCAGTCCTGTTATGGATGTACAACCCAGTCATCCTGGCAGTTCACAAGTTTGTGATGAATGCCTATCCCACAATTACTCCTTTGGTACAAATCAGTTCTGATAAGAGAATAATCAATATGTTGAAAAGCTTTCAGTTGATAATTCATCAGATTTTTTAAAGATGTTAACTTTTCTATTCTTTCAAAAAATAAATTTATTATATTTATGAGTGATGTGCCAGCATGTGTGCCTGTGTGAATTATTTGTTCCAATAGAGAGGCAAGAAGAGGTCATTAGCTCTCCTGGAATTGAAGTTACAGATAGTTGTAAGGAGTCATGCTGTTACAATAATTTTTTGCATAAGAAGAAATTGTTCTTAAACTGTTTATTAGTTCAAATTGTGAAGTAAAACTCTTCATATGCTTGAAATAAAGCTTGTGATATTACACATGAACATTCTTGTGACTGCTGCCAAGATGTATGGAGTCATTTAAGTTAACTGTATACCATAAGTCCATATTTGCACAGGAATTCTTTTACTCTCTCCTTTTTACTTTATATCATAAAAGTTCTCTTGAGGCTAAGGTTATTCAGGTAACTACTCACTTATAATGACTTTTTTCTCTTTTTTATTATTAATAAAGTCTCATTTTTTATCCACGTATCCCCTTGTTCGAATACCCCTCCCATCCTGCCCCTACAAGTCATTCTTCTCCCCATCTCCTTATCTCCTCCACATCAAGGACAGTAGGTCCCAAGGTGGCTTAGTTCAGCATCCACTCCAAGCATATCCACTTTCCTCATCCCCACATCAAGACTGGCTCAAGTGTTCCTCTGGAGGAAATGGGCTCTAAAGTGCCAGTTCAAGGTGCTTCAGATCCCAGGCTGTTCAGTGTTTGTGGTTTGCAGCTTGGACATGCTTTGCTTTTTGTTTAAAGTCCATTCATTCCAAATCCTCAAGAATAGTTTAAACATCCCATTGTAACTTTAAATGTTTCCTAATAATTCCTCTGAATCATAAAAATATCATAAATTTAAATGATCAATTTTTAGCTGCAGTTAATGAATCATATAAAAATTTCATGTACCTATTTATTTGTCCTCAGTTTATCTATATTTATTGAGATATAATTGCTAACCAAATATATATATATATATATATATTGCAGAATGTGTTTTATGTATGTCTGTGTGCATGTGTATGTGCAGAGAAAAAGGACTTGTCTACATGTGGAGGCCATGACACAACAGTGACTAGTCTTCATATTTTATATACTTTGTATTTTGAAAGCATCTCTCACTCTGATCTGGGTCTTGCCAAATAGGCCAAGATAGCAGTCCCAGGAATTCTCCTGTCTCTACTTATACAGCTCTGGGATTTTAAGTGTGCACCAGTATACTCTAGTTGTGTTATTTGGTTTTGTTTTTTATTTCCAGTATTTAAAGTTCTTTATATTTATTAGATATCAGTCCTCTATTGGATGAGTAGTTGGTAAAAAATATTTTTCTATTTTTTTCTGCTGCTTTGTCTGAATGATGGTTTCATTTTCTGAAGCTTTTCAGTTTCTAGAAATCTAGGTTATTAATTTTTGTTCTTCATGTCTGTGCTACCAGTGATGTGTTCAGAAGGTCTTTTACTGTGCTAATGAGTTCAAGGCGATTACCCACTTTCCTATCAAATTCTGTGTATCTGACCTTAGTTGAGGTCTTTGAACCAAATTTAGCTGAGTTTTGAGCAGGGTGATTAGAATGGATCTATTTGCATTCTTCCACTTGCATACACCATTTTGACCAGCACCATTTGTTGAAGATACTGTATATTTTTCACTGTGAATTTCCAGCTATTTATAAAAGATCTGTTGTCCATATATGTGGGGGGGGGACACTGCAACCATCACATTCACCAGAGTATTAACTCAGATAAGGCCAGGACGTAGTTGGTACAGCAAACCTGTGTTGACTAAAACTTTAAGAGTCTGAACCTGAGTAGTTTATTTAATGAGCTTGCTGTAAATTGACTTTATTATGTTGAGATATGACCTTTGTAGCCATGTCTCTTCAAGACTTTTATCAAAAAGAAGTCTTGGATTTTGACAAAGCCTTTTCTACATCTATTAAGATGATCATGAATTTTCTGTCTTTTAGTTTGTTTAAATGGTGGGATACATTTATCAATCTGTGTGTGATGAATTGTCCCTACTTCATGGGATGAAGCTTTCTTGGTTACAGTGGATGATCTTTTTGATGTATTCTTGAATTTGGTTTACAAATATTTTGCTGCTTTTACATCTAATTTCATCAGGGAAATTTGTTTAAAATTTACATTCTTGGCTTTTCTTGTGTGGCTTATCTATCAGGTTAATTGGGCCTTCCTTGTAAAAAAAACTGGGAAAATTCCCTTCTGTTTAAAATTTGGTAAATAATTTTACCATGAATTCAGGCCTCCAGGCAAGGTTTAAGGTAAGCTTCCTTTTACAATGAGTTAAGTTTTTTCCCAGACAACAGGTGGTTCCTTTCTTATTAGGCAATTAATAGAGAGATTTCCATAGTAATACACCCTGTTTAGCAGAACACCTACTAAAAGTGGAATTTTGACTTTAGTGAGATTGCTTTGAGTTTTTCTCCATTAAGTTTGATACTGGCTGTCGGCTGCTTGTAAATTGCCTTTATTATATTTAGGTACTCTCCCTGTATTCCTGATCTCTCCAGGGCTTTAATCATAAAAGAGTGTTGGATTTTGTCAAAGGCTTTTTCCGAATCTAAGGGTATGATCATGTGGTTTTTTTTCCTTTAGTTTGTTTATATGATGGATAACATTTACAGTTTTTCCATATGTTAAACCAACCCTGCATTTCTGGGATGAAGCCTACTTGGTCATGGTGGATGATATCTTTTATACATTGTTGTATACGGTTTGCCAAAATTTTGTTGAGAATTTTTGCATCAATATTCATGAGGGAAATTGGTCTGTAATTCTTCTTCTTTGTTGTGTCTTTGAGTGGCTTTGGTATTAGGGTCATTGTGGCTTCATAAAAGGAATTTGGCAATATTCCTTAAGTATCTACTGTGTGAAATACTTTGAGGAGTAATGGTAGTAATTCTTCTTTGAATGTCCGGTAGAATTCGGTGCTGAAACCATCTCTACCAGGGCTTTTATATTTGAGGAGGCTTTTAATGACAGCTTCAATTTCCTTAAGGATTATAGGCTTGTTTAGGTAATTAATGTGATCTTCATTTAATTTTGGTAGATGGTACCTGTCCAGAAAGCTGTACATTTCTTCTAGGTTTTCCATTTTGTGGAATACAGATTTTCTTTTTTTTTCTTTATTTTCTATCCCTGTATATCCTTATTCAAGGGCCCTTTCCCCTTGCTCCATATCAGGTCATTTTTTCTTCTCCACATCCCCTTCCTGGGCAGGCAGCAGGCAGTCCCATGGTCCCACTGAACCAATAATACTTAGTTCCGTCTCCACTCCTGGCAAATCCAGTTTTGTCCCCCCTACCTTAAGAGTGAGTCAGGTGTTCCTCAAGGTGGAGTGGGATCCAAAAGGTCAGTCCAGGGTGTTTCTGATCCCAAGCTGTTTAGTGGTTGTGGCTTGCAGCTTGGGCATGCTTTGCTTTTTTCTTAATTGTTTGTTTGTTTAGAGTCCACTAATGAGTGATTACATCCCCTGCTTATCTTTCTGAGTTTGTGATACCTCGCTCAGTAGGATATTCTCCAAATCGATCCATTTGTCTGCAAATTTTAGGATATAATTTTTTCTTACTGCTGAGTAGTATTTCATTGTGTAGATGTACCATCGTTTGTTAATCCATTCTTCAGTTGAGGGACATCTGGGTACTTTTCTTGCTATTACAAATAATGATGCTATGTACATAGTTTCGCTAATATCTTTGGAGTGTGAATGTGCATCTTTAGGGTATACACCCGAAGTGGTATTGCTGGGTCCTTGGGGAGATTGATTCTCAATTTTCTGAGAAACTGCCATATTGCATTACAAAGTGGCTGAACAAGATTAAACTCCCACCAACGATGGAGTAGTGTTCCCCTTGATCTGCATCCTCTACAACATAGGCTGTCATCTGTTCCTTTTATCTTAGCCAATCTAACAGGTGTTAGGTGGTATCTCAAAGTTGTTTTGATTTGCATTTCTCTGATGGCTAAAGATGATGAACACTTTTTGAGGTGCCTCTCAGCAATTCATAATTCCTCTGCTGAGAATTCCCTTTTTAGATCTGGACACTATTTTTTGATTGGGTTATTCAAGGCTTTGGGCTCTAGATTCTTGAGCTCTACATATATCTTACAGATCAGTCCTCTATCACTTGTAGGGTTGGGGAAAATCTTTTCCCATTCTGTAGGCTGTCATTTTGTCCTATTGACAGTGTCCTTGGCTTTACAGAAACTTCCTAACTTCAGGAGTTCCCACTTATTGATTGTTGGTCTTAGTGCCTGTGCCACTGGTGTTATATTTAGGAAGTGGTCGCCTGTGCCAATTCGTAGAAATGTATTTACCACTTTAATTCTATCAAGTTCAAAGTGGCTGAGTTTATGTTGAGGTCTTTGATCCACTTGGATTTGAGTTTTGTGCAGGGTGACAGGATTGGATCTATTTGCATTTTTCTACACACTTCCATCCAGCTATGCCAACACAATTTGTTAAATATACTATCTTTTTCCATTGAATGTTTTGGGCCTCTTTGTCAAAGATCAGGAGTACATAGGTTTTCGGGTTAATGTCTTGATCCTCAATTCTATTCCATTGATCCACAAGTCTGTTTTCATGCCAGTACCAGGCTGTTTTCATTACTGTAGCTCTATAGTATAACTTGAAGTCAGGGATTGTGATACCTTCTGAGGTTCTTTGGCTGAGTCAAATTGTTTTGGCAATCCTGGCTTTCCTGTTATTCCAAATGAAACTGAGTATTGTTTTTTCAAGGTCCAAAAAATATTGTATTGAGATTTTGATGGGCAGTGCATTGCATCTGTAGATTGCTTTTGGTGGAAATACCATTTTTACTCCGTTGATCCTACCAATCCAGGAATATGGGAGAGCTTTCCATTTTCTGATATCCTTCTCAATTTCTTTGTTTAGAAATTTAAAATTTTTGTCAAATATGTCTGTTACTTTTTTGGTTATATTTATCCAAGGTATTTAATACTATTTGTTGCAATTATGAAGGGTAATGTTTCCCTTATTTCTTTTTCAGCTCTTCTATCTTTAGTGTATAGAAGGGCTACTGATTTCTTTGAGTTAATCTTGTATCCTGCTACATTGCTGAAGGTGTTTATCAGCTGTAGCAGTTCCTTGGAAGAATTTTGTGTGTCACTTATGTATACAATCATATCATCTGCAAATAGAGATAGCTTCACTTCTTCTTTTTAATGTGTATCCTGTTAATCTCTTTTTGTTCCCTTATTGCTTTAGCTAAAACTTCAAGAACTATATTGAATAGATAAAGGGAGAGAGGACATGAATCTACAATGTATCCAAACTTGTGGGACACAATGAAAGCAGTCTTAAGAGGAAAATTCATAGCATTAGATGCCTATATGAAAAACCTAGAGAAATCCCACACTAGAGACCTAACAGTGCAGCTGAAAGCCCTAGAACAATTAGAAGCGAACTCACCTATAAGGAGTAAACGGCAGGAAATAATCAAACTTAGAGCTGAAATCAATACAATTGAAACCAAAAGAACAATACAAAGAATCAATGATTCTAAGAGTTGGTTCTTTGAGAAAGTTAACAAGAAAGATAAGCCTTTAGCCAAACTAATCAAAAAACAGAGAGAGAGTGTTCAAATCAACAAAATCAGAAATGAAAAGGGGGACATAACAACAGACTTCCAGGAAATCCAGAGAATTATCAGATCATACTTTGAAAATCTGTGTTCCACAAAAATGGAAAACCTAGAAGAAATGGACAGCTTTCTGGACAGGTACCATCTACCAAAATTAAATGAAGATCACATTAATTACCTAAACAGGCCTATAACCCTTAAGGAAATTGAAGCTGTCATTAAAAGCCTCCCCAAAAATAAAAGCCCTGGTCCAGATGGTTTCAGCACCGAATTCTACCAGACATTCAAAGAAGAATTACTACCATTACTCCTCAAAGTATTTCACACAGTAGAAACTGAAGGAATATTGCCAAATTCCTTTTATGAGGCCACAATCACCCTAATACCTTCAGCAATGTAGCAGGATACAAGATTAACTCAAAGAAATCAGTAACCCTTCTATACACTAAAGATAGAAGAGCTGAAAAAGAAATAAGGGAAACATTACCCTTCATAATAGCAGAAAATAGTATTAATACCTTGGAGTAACTATAACCAAAGAAGTAACAGACCGATTTGACAAAAATTTTAAATCACTGAAGAAAGAAATTGAAGCAGATATCAGAAAATGGAAAGCTCTCCCATGTTCCTGGATAGGTAGGATCAACATAATAAAAATGCCAATTGTACCAAAAGCAATCTACAGATTCAATGCACTGCCCATCAAAATCCCAACACAATATTTTTTGGACCTTGAAAAAACAATACTCAGTTTCATTTGGAATAACAGGAAAGCCAGGATTGCCAAAACAATTTAACTCAACAAAAGAACCTCAGGAGGTATCACCATCCCTGATGTCACGTTATACTATAGAGCTACAGTAATAAAAACAACCTGGTACTGGCATCAAAACAGACTTGTGAATCAATGGAATAGAATTAAGGATCAAGACATTAACCCAAAAACCTATGAACACCTGATCTTTGACAGGAAGTCCTGAAATATTCAATGGAAAAAAGAAAGTATATTTAACAAATGGTGTTGGTTAATAGCTGGATGGAAGTGTGTAGAATAATGCAAATAGATCCGATCCTGTCACCCTGCAGAAAACTCAAATGCAAGTGGATCAAAGACCTCAACATAAACCCAGCCATTTTAAAATTGATAGAAAAAAAGTGAGAAATACATTTCTACGAATTGGCACAGGTGACCACTTCCTAAATATAACACCAGTGGCACAGACACTAAGACCAACAATCAATAAGTGGCATCTCCTGAAGCTAAGAAACTTCTGTAAAGTCAAAGACACTGTCAATAGGACAAAACGACAGCCTACAGAATGGGAAAAGATTTTCCCCAACCCTACAAGTGATAGAGGACTGATCTCTACAATATATAAAGAACTCAAGAATCTAGAGCCCAAAACCTTGAATAACTCAATCAAAGACCTCAACATAAACCCAGCCATGTTAAACTTGATAGAAAAGAAAGTGGGAAATACACTTCTACAAACTGGCACAGGCCACCATTTCCTAAATATAACACCAGTGGCACAAACACTAAGAACAACAATCAATAAGTGGGATCTCCTGAATCTAAGAAGCTTCTGTAAAGCCAAGGACACTGTCAATAGGACAAAACGACAGCCTACAGAATGGGAAAAGATTTTCACCAACCCTACAAGTGATAGAGGACTGATCTCTAACATATATAAAGAACTCAAGAATCTCAAGCCCAAAACCTTGAATAACCCAATCAAAATATGAGGTTCAGATCTAAAAAAGGAATTTTCAACAGAAGAATTACGAATGGATGAAAGGCACCTTAAAAAATGCTCATCATCTTTAGCCATCAGAGAAATGCAAATCAAAACAACTTTGACATACCATCTGACACCTGTTAGTTTGTCTAAGATAAAATACACAGAGGACAGCCTATGCTGCAGAGGATGCGGAGCGAGAGGAGCACTCCTCCATTGTTGGTGGGAGTGTAAGCTTGTTCTGCCACTTTGGATTGCAGTATGGTGGTTTCTCAGAAATCTGAGAATCAATCTCCCCAAGGACCCAGCAATACCACTTCTAGGTGTACGCCCTAAAGATGCACAGTCACATTCCAAAGGCATTAACTCAACTATGTTCATAGCACCGTTATTTGTAATAGCAAGAACCTGGAAAAAACCTAGATGTCCCTCAACTGAAGAATGGATTAACAAACTGTGGTACATCTACACAATGGAGTACTACTCAGCAGTAAGAAAAAATGATATCCTAAAATTTGCAGGCAAATGGATGGATTTGTAGAATATCCTACTGAGTGAGGTATCACAAACTCAGAAAGATAAGCAGGGGATATACTCACTCATTAGTGGACTCTAAACAAACAAACAATTAAGAAAAAAGCAAAGCATGTCCTAGCTGCAAACCACAACCACTGAATAGCTTGGCATCAGAAACACCCTAGACTGACACCTTGGATCCAACTCCCCCTAGAGGAACACCTGACTGACTCTTGAGGGAGGGTGGAGAAAACTGTATCTGTCAGGAGTGGAGACTGAACTGAGCACTATTGGGGCAGTGGGACCGTGGGACTGCCTGCAGCCTGCCCAAGGATGAGATGGGGATTCGTAGAGAAGAAAGAATGACCTGATGTGGTGGGAGGGGTAGGGACCTTGAATAAGGATATACAAGGTTAGAAAGTGTGACTTCTTTGTTCATAATAATAATAATAATAAAGAAAAAGATATAAACCCAATATTAACTGGTAATAATATATATGCACATGCACATACATACATGCACTGTATCAACTTACTTGCTATTTGTTGCTGTCTATACAAATACATTCATCTTTATTAGCTAGAATTTTGAGGATCATATCAATTAGCAGAGTAAGTAACCTTAAACCCTCCTTTACAAAAAAAAAAATGGAATTTTCCTAACCTATGTACCTACCAACACTTCATTTGAGTTTTTATTTAACTGCTGGTTGAACAATGAAGTCTCAAAGCTTGATCAGAACTTTGTCTTGCACTCATCCTTGTGCATCTTTTTTTTTTAGTAAAGTCTCTCATTTTTTATCCATGTATCCTCTTGTTCAAACTCCCATCCCCCTCCCCCCTCCCAATCACTCTCTCTTCTCCCCATCTCATTATCTCCTCCCCAGCAATGGCAGGAGGTTCCAAGGACCCAAGGTGACTTAGTTCTGCGTCAACTCCAGGCAGATCTGCTTTCCTCACCCCAACATCAAGAGTGGGTCAGTTGTTCCTATGAAGGAAATGGGCTCCAAGGTGCCAGTCCAGGTGCTTCAGATCCCATGCTGTTCAGTAGTTGTGGTTTGCAGCTTGGGAAGGCTTGGCTTTTCTTTAAAGTCCACTAATGAGTAAGTACATCCCCTGCTTATCTATCTGGGATTGTGATACGTCGCTCAGGAGGATATTCTCCAAATCCATCCATTTGCCTGAAAATTTTAGGATTCTAATTTTTCTTACTGCAGAGTAGTACTCCATTAACCCTCCATTTGTCTCGCCCATGCTTTAGGTCCACATTAAAGACCTCACTGGCCAGGGCAAAAACATTATGAAATGATAATTATTGTAATTGATATTATTTCAATCACAGCTAAATTGATTATCCCTTCATTTAATTGTTTCTTTTTTAAACCATCCATAATGGACTTATATAGAGATCCTAATTCTCTGCATCATAATATATTCCATTTTTATCATAGGGAAAATCCCTTTTTTCACACTAGACACTCTCCCTTAAGAATTTCTAGTTGTGAGCCAGGCAGTGGTGGTAGAAGCATTTAAAACAACACTCCACAGGCAAAGGCAGGTAGATGTCTGTGAGTTCAAGGCCAGCCTGGTCTATAGAGCAAGTTTCAGGTCTGGCTCCAAAGCTACACAGAAAAACCCTGTGTCAGAAAACAAAAGAAACAAAAAAAAATAAACCACAATAACAAAATTCTCAGTCATTTCATCAGAACTGCTCATGATGGCAATAAAGTGTGAGGCTGACACAGCTAGGCAGAGAACACAAGAGATGTGCAGCCTGGCTGAGGGTAGCTGTGAATGGAGAGTTTGACAGTCAAAACAACAATAGAAGCCTGAGGTGGTACTGAGGCAGCTGACCTGCTGTGATGTGGCAGTGGCCCAGAGGATGCAGTCTAAGGGAAGCAAACAACCCATGGAGAGAAAGAGCCAGCCTCCTGAAAAACCAACACAGGGGAATGTACAGAAGAAGCATAGGTGGCAAAGAGTACACACAGCTTCCTGAAACAATGCCTGTCAGTGGGTGGATAACTGTGGTGGTATTTGGAGTCCAGGCATATGTAGAGTTTGGGGCCTGTGAAGCATAGATAGTGGATAGAAGCTCTTGTAGCAAGGCTGAAATAGGAAAATCCCAGATGGCTCAGATGGCTTGGGGCAAAGTAGGAAAAGCCAGAGAGCTCTTGACAGCCCTGTTATCTATAAAACCAGGGGCAAGAGGCTCCCTCATGATTTTGTGCTCCACATTATGTAACAGATGACTTCTTTATCTAATTATTCTTTATTAATAAAAATCAGAGATCAGATAGCACAATAATTACCTCAATGATCAGAGAAGTGACAAAGTTTCAGGTGACCGACTTCTTTCCTCATTCCATCTAAAAAGATCCTCTCTCAGTCACACCTTAGTACTTCCTATCTCCTCTCTGTCCACAGACCTCCAAAACCTCTATGGTTAATTTTGGTCAGCTAGTGGTTAGCTCTGCCCTCTGACAGAGAGCTAACTTTCTAGTCAGAATGCATTCAGTACATCATACAACACCCCAGTGGGTCTGAGGATAAATCCAGGGAACGTGTCAACAGAGTTTTTGGGTGGTTAGGAACAGGCACCATATTATGGCACTACAGCAAATAGAAGTGAAAGGAAAGCCTGCCAACTATGCAGAACTGAATGAAATGTGCTTACCAAGAGTGTAGGAATGCAGGGATTGTTTTAAAGAAAAACTCATTGATCAGCCACTGTTTGATAGAGAGGGCCAACACCTAAGATCTGAATGTCTGAAAAGGGTTCTGCAGACTGCTCTGAGCTGTGAAGCTAATGTAAAGCCTAATATTGGCTCAAGACATCCCCAATCTAAGTTCTCAGAAGAAAAATTAATTTACCCCAGATGGACAAAGGGCAGAGAATAAGAGACCGAGAAAAGAGACAAAGGATGGGGACTAAGACAAAGGAGAGGAGAAGGGGTATTTGTCCATAAGCAAATGATGAGTGGTGGTCTATAAAGGCAAAATAGAAAATCCTGTGCAAGAATAAGGTGTTAATTTTACAAGCTAATTAGATAAACTAAAGGAGGCTGTTCATTGCTGGGCTTCAAGACTGTGATAGCTAGACCTTGTTAGTAGGCCTCAGGAGGAAAGAGTGACCAATAAGTGAAGGGAACGTGAGGGCTGATTTAGGAATGTAAGTCAAAAGATTTAGCAAGGGAGAGGAAATAGGGGAGAAGGTCAAGCCCTGCCAGAGCCATGTTCGCAGTGCTAGGACCAGCAAGAGTCCTTCCATCTGGCCTATCCAGTCTCAGGTCTTTTCTACCTAAGCAACATCAGTTATGGGTTCAGTCTCATAGAGTGGGCTTTAAATCAAATTAGATATTGGGTGCTTACTGTTTTAAGTTTCCATACTACTCCTCAGTTCTTAGTTTTAGCTGTTCTCCCCCACATTTCCTTTCTTGCCCCTTTTGTTTCCTTAAAGCACAAATTCTAGTTGGTATTTCATGAAAACTCAGGGCCAGATATTGGGGAAATCTGGAATATCAGAGAGAGGAAACAAATCACAGTCAATTCTCATCCAGCCAGCATCTCAGGCAGATCAGGGTAAAAGCTATCTTCAAGAGTCCTCTGTCTGGCTCTAGCTCCTAAGAAATACCTGAATGTCTTAATACCTGTGCCTGCCTTAAATATCTTCTCTTCCCAGTTGTTTCACTTCTGAGTTCAACTCTGCATCATAATCCTAGAGTTAGGATTAAAGGTGTGAGCTAGTACTTTTTCCAACACCACCCCCCAGGCTTTGAACTCATAGAAATACAGAAGGGTCTCTGTCTCCTGAGTGATGTAATTAAAGGTGGAAGTTACCACTTTGTCATCTCTGTGCAGGGATTAAAGGTATTACCACTCTCTGACACTCAGGGCTTGACTGTGAGTGATTCTATTCTCTGAAATTCCAGGATGATATCACCACTCTTCCCCCTCCACATTTGATCTTCCCAATTCCGCACACCCCCATCCATCTATAACTATCTATTCTATGTCCCTTTTCTAGGGAGATTCATCAATCTCCCCCAGTCCCTTACTCTATATCTAACTTCTGTGCTTATATGGATTGCAGCTTTCTTATCCATGGCCCAACAGCTACAATATACATTAAAAAGTGAATACATATCAGTAAAATGAAGCACCTTTGGTTATATTCCTAGGAGTGGTATAGTTGGATCTTGAGGTAGATTGTTTCCCAGCTTCCTGAGGAACCATCACATTCATTTCCATAGTAGTTGTACAAGTTTGCCCTCTTACCAGCAACAGATAAGTGTTTCCCTAACTTCACATAATCAACTATGATTTATTTTATTGATCTTGATCATTTTGACTTGTGTAAGAAGAAATCTCAAAGCATTCTATAGATATTAAGGAATACAAGGAATATTTCTCAACATAATTAAGGCAACCAATAACAAGCTCATAGCCAATATCAACTTAAATGGAGAAAGGGGCATTTTCACTAAAACCAAGAACACAAGAACATTCACTATCTCTATACCTAACCAATATAATACTTGAAGTCTTAACTAGAACAATATGGTAACTGAGGGACACCAAGGGGATACAAATAGAAAAGAAATAGTTGATGTAATATGTATAAGTGGCCCTATAACTTCTACCAAGAAATGCCTACACCTGATAAATATCAGCAAAGTAGCAGGATACAACACACACATACACCAGTACCCTCCTATCTACAAATGAAATATAAACTGAGGCATAAACAGGGAATATAACACCTTTTACAATAACCTCAAACAATGTAAAATATTGGGGTAACTCTAAACCAGGCAACTAAAAACATCCAGACATCAAAGAAATAAACAGAGGAAGGTATCAGATGAAAAGAACTCCCAGGATCATGGCTTATTATATTTATTGACTTGTTGAACCATGTCTACACTTCAGGGAGAAAGCAAACGTGTTTATGATAAATACTGTTTTTGGTATAAATTTGAATTTTGTTTGTAAATATTTTATTGAGTATTTCTTACTCTGTTCTCATCATAATATTGGCCTGTAATTTTCCTTCCTTTCTTTTCAGTTACATGGTTTTGGTAGTAGAGTGAAACTAGTTTTGTACAGTACTTTTGGATTGCTTCTTGTACTTTTTTCTTTTTAAAAATAGTGTGAGAATTACTGGCTCTGGGTCTTCTTTGAATGTCTGGGTGAATCCTGCTGTGAGTCCTTTAGGTTCTGGATGTCTCTTAGCTGGAAGGCTTGTTGTTATTATATCAGGCTCTGCATTTGTCATCTCTCTGTTTAGGTGATTTGGCTGAATCTAGGCAATCATAGTGTACCAGGTTCTTTTAGATTTCAAAGTTTTCCTTGAGAAATCAGCTGTTCTTTTGATGAATTTTCCTTTACTTGTAACCAGCAGTTTTTCTCATAGAGTTTTCAGTACTTTTTTTGTTCTGTAGACTTAATGTTTTAAATGTGAGACATGTTTCATACAGACAAGAGCTGTATGAAAATTTTCTTCAATGGTCTTGTTTTTTTGGTGTTCTGTGTACTTCCTGTCTTTGTATGTATGTTTCTTACCAATTAGGGGCAATTTTCTTCTATGACTTTATTGAAGATTTGATTATTGCTACAGTTTTGAGATTCCTCACCCTAACCTGTGCATATAAATTAGAAGGTTTGATATGTTGATGGTGCCCTACATATACAATAATTTCTAGAAATGCATTCTAACAACTGATTTACAGCCTTAGCCCCACATCCCACTTGGTGCTGAGAAGACAGTTACATTACCTTTTGACTGTGTCCTCACGACTTTGTCCTCTATAAGAAAAATTACTTTTCCTGAGTGTGTTTGAAGTGACTTTTTTAAATTTTAACAAAACTGTTATTTCCGGCTCCTGGGACAAGTGCTGTCTGCAGAGTCCCAGCGCACTCTGGAGCAGGGGCAGATAAACTCTGTAGGTCACCAGACCCGCAGCTCCTGCTGAGGGAAGCTGCATGGCTACTCGCCACCAACTGAGCAAGCCAACATCTGCAGGGGTCTCTGAAGGACAGACTCAGACCCTGACCAGAGGGGTGACAGGAGGCACACAAATCCAAGTGCCACAACTGACCAGGAGCCATCCAATTGTGAACCACTGAAGCCATGGGCAAACGTCAGTGCAAAAAATTACATAATAATACAAAGGACAACATGGTAACTCCAGAAGAGAGTGGTGATCTTACAAATACAAGACCTGAACTGAGCAATGAAGAGGAAACAGAAGGAAGCAACACCAAAAATTCCTTTTTGATGATCATTGAAGCTCTGAAAGAAGATATGAAAAAAAGCCTTAAAGAAATAGAAGAAAATACAAACAAAAAATTGGAAGAGATGAACAAATCTGTGAAAGAAACATGCCAGGA
>PVIH01023097.1:0-25614 GCA_004025045.1 Sigmodon hispidus
AGAAGTGAAGCTATCTCTATTTGCAGATGATATGATTGTATACATAAGTGACCCACAAAATTCTTCCAGGGAACTGCTACAACTGATAAACACCTTCAGCAATGTAGCAGGATACAAGATAAACTCAAAGAAATCAGTAGCCCTTCTATACACTAAAGATAGAAGAGCTGAAAAAGAAATAAAGGAAACATTACCCTTCGTATAAGCTGCAAAAAGTATTAAATACCTTGGAGAAACTCTAACCAAAGAATTAACAGACCTATTTTGCAAAAATTTTAAATCATTGAAGAAAAAAATTGAAGAGGATATCAGAAACTGGAAAGCTCTCCCATGTTCCTGGATTGGTAGGATCAACATAGTAAAAATAGCAATTCTACCAAAGGCAATCTACAGATTAAATGCACTGCCTATCAAAATCCCAACACAATATTTTTTGGACCTTGAAAGAACAATACTTAATTTCATTTGGAATAACAGGAAAGCCAGGATTGCCAAAACAATTTTACTCAACAAAAGAACATCAGGAAGTATCACCATCCCTGACTTCAAGCTATACTATAAAGCTACAGTAATAAAAACAGCCTGGTACTGGCATAAAAACAGACTTGTGGACCAATGAAATAGAATTGAGGATCCAGACATTAATCCAAAAACCTATGAACACCTGATCTTTGACAAAGAGTCCCAAAACATTCAATGGAAAAAAGATAGTATATTTAACAAATGGTGTTGGCATAGCTGGATGGAAGTGTGTAGAAAAATGGAAATAGATCTGAGCCTGTCACCGTGCACAAAACTCAAATCCAAGTGGATCAATGACCTCAACTTAAACCCAACCACTTTGAACTTGATAGAAAAGAAAGTGGGAAATACACTTCTACAAATTGGCACAGGCCACCACTTCCTAAATATAACACCTGTGGCACAGGCACTAAGACCAACAATCAATAAGTGGGATCTCCTGAAGCTAGGAAGCTTCTGCAAAGCCAAGGACACTGTCAATAGGACAAAACGACAGCCTACAGAATGGGAAAAGATTTTCACCAACCCTACAAGTGATAGAGGACTGATCTCTAAGGTATATAAAGAGCTCAAGAATTTAGAGCCCAATACTTTGAATAACCCTATCAAAAATGGGGTACAGATCTAAAAAGGGAAATCTCAGCAGAAGAACTACGAATGGCTGAAAGGCACCTGAAAAAGTGCTCTTCATTTTTAGCCATCAGAGAAATGCAAATCAAAACAACTTTGAGATACCACCTAACACCTGTTAGATTGGCTAAGATAAAAGGCACAGATGACAGCCCATGTTGGAGAGGATGAGGAGCAAGGGGAACACTCCTCCAATGTTGGTGGGAGTGTAAGCTTGTTCAGCCACTTTGGAATGTAATATGGAGGTTTCTCAGAAAATTTAGAATCAATCTCCCTAAGGACCCAGCAATACCACTTCTGGGTGTATACCGTAAAGAGGCACATTCACTCTCCAAAGGTATTAGCTCAACTATGTTCATAGCAGCATTATTTGTAACAGCAAGAACCTGGAAACAACCTAGATGTCCCTCAACTGAAGAATGGATTAACAAACTGTGGTACATCTACACAATGGAATACTTCTCAGCAGTAAGAAACAATGATATCCTCAAATTTGCAGGCAAATGGATGGATTTGGAGAATATCCACCTGAGCGACGTATCACAATCTCAGAGAGATAAGCAGGGGATGTACTCACTCACTAGTGGCCTCTAAACAAACAAACAAGAAAAAAAGCCAAACATGCCCAAGCTGCAAACCACAACCACTGAACAGCTTGGGATCAGAAACACCCTGAACTGACCCTTCGAACCCCTCTCCAACTATAGAAACACCAGACTCACTATTGAGGGAGGGGGGACAAAATTGGATTTGGCCAGGAGTGGAGACTGATCCAAGCATTATTGGGTCAGTGGGACCATAGGACTCTCCACTCCCTGCCCAGGGAGGGGATGGGGAGTTGTGGAGAAAAAAAATGACAAGATGTAGTGGGAGGGGGAAGGGACCTTGAATAAGGATATACGGGGATGGTAAAAAAATTTCAGAGGGAAAGCTGAACACAAAGTAAATATATGTGTAGCAATCTTATTTGCATTACCACCCTTGATAAGCCATGCTTATGATTGTTATCCTCTTTATAGTTATTGTTAATTTTTCCTCATTTTAAATTTATGTAACTGTTGTTTTGTTAAATACAAAATAAAGAAAAGAAAAAAAATACTTGATTTTCTCTGTCTGTCTCCATCTGTCTCTCTCTGTGTCTCTGTCTATCTCTGTCTGTTTGTTTCTGTCTCTGTCTCTTTCTGGCCTCAGAATATACAAAGCGTAATCACAGGTACATATGCAAATCCAAATATATACATGTACCAGCCCACATAACCATATATCTCACACTAAGTTTTTAAATAGAAAAAAAAATCCTTTGTTAGTTAATTAAGTCAAACAAATCATTCTTACTTTTCACCTAAAGTATCAGACATCATTTTAAATTTTACAGTATGTTAATATATTATCACAGAAATGATTCTCAAGTCTCTGGTTTTAAATTTCAAGGCTCATAGGGAAAGTCAACACTTTTTGTTAAGTCTCCTAACTTGACAATGTGTTGTTGATGTCTAGTATTTCTTTTTTTAAAATTTCTTTATATTTTTACATAATATATTTTTGTCATATTTTTTCCCCAGCCCCAACTCCAGCTAAATCCTCTCCCCCACCAAACTTCATGCGCCTTCTCAAAATTTGAATCACTTTGTGAATTTGGGTGCCATCGTTGTGCAGAGTTATGCTAATATCTCTGTATTATTCCACATTTAGTGTATATGCTTCTTGAACACACATGGCCAATATATCTTATTTATCTTTTACATACTTTCTTACTGACTGCCTTAAAAAATGGAGGAAAAAAGGCTGAGTAATTGATAAAGTCTTATTGTTGCCACCATATATATTTCAGAGTTGTACATGTAAAAATTGATTAAATGAGGGCATTTCATTGTTCTTGACAGTAAATAATAAAGAAAGAGGTAAAGACATGTATTTTAAAAAAGATATTGTCAAACTACAAAATCTTAAAATGTTATATATTTAGGACTCTAATATTTTTATGTTATAGAAATAAAGAAAACTAACATTTTAAAAGAATATAAATGGTTTTTATTTTACAGTTATTAAGGGTGATATAGAAAGTTTGGGGCAGGATGATGAATAACACTTGCTGCATCAAGCATAATGACTTGTGTTCAAGTTTCCAGCACCCATGTCTATAAACTCAGCACTGCTGTGGTGGAGACAGGGAGTCAGTGGGGCTCAATGATAGCCAGAGTAGCTCCAGGTTCAAGGAGAGATCTTGACTTAAACTGCCCTTGTGAGAGAGGCATGTGGGCTAGAGCAAGTACACACTTGACTTTTTGTTTCATTCTGATAAATAAAAAATATCCTATTGGGAAAAAAAAGATTAAGGCTGAGAGTTACCAAAGTTTCCTTTTCTGCCCTCTGTATGTATTTACACAAAACTCAGCCACACATGAACATTCAAAATAAAACACAGCAATATAAAAGAAGGCAGACAATGAGAGTACAGGATACACAAATTCCATCTGCAGGTATGGTGTTAATGAAATAGCTTATGAAACAGTACATGTGGATGTCCAAAGGAACTCTCTGTGTATCACTTAGAAATTTCACTATTTAGCAAGGGGAGGTATTTATATCATAACCTGAAGATTCATATTTCCCTGTGAATAACTGAACTATAATGGTACAGTTATGAAAATATATCTAAGCTTAGAGGCTACTTGAAAGTTTTGTTCTGTAATTTCATTTTATTTGCCTCAGCACAATGCTTTTGGCCACTCTGAACAGACAGTGGTAAATTTTATTCCAAGGAAATAAATGCTTAAATTTTATTCATTACCTTAATGCTTGGCTCATTCATTTCCGGTAATAGTTAAACATGTTTTGAAATAATTAAGTTAAGTGAATTATAATCTGCCATTCGCATTTGAATTAAAATGATAAATCATTTAAAAGTTAATTTTTGCAAGTCATGGATCTTTTTTCTGGAAAACAAAATCATCTTTATGAATATATGAATAACTGGTTTTATTTTTATAAATTTTGATAAAATCATGCAATAGCTTTATGAAGCTACAAAGAAGGGTATAATTCAAAATTTGAATTTTTCATAAGGTTTATTGTTATAATTTTGCAAATATGAAATACCTATTAAATAGTAAAAGTCTAGCAACAATTTAAGTAAATAAAAGTTTCAAATTCTACATTCATATGTGATGTATATTTTTTTCTTCAAGTCCAATTTTCTAATGCATTTGCTGTGTACAAGCTCAAAGCAGACCAAAATTCCAGCACAGAGGAAGAGGAAGTGGACCCAAAGTCTCATGCCACACAAGAAGTTATTTACAGTTGATAGTACTGGGAGAGGAAAGGCAGTTTTCTTCAATGGAGTGATACTGGGTATATCACACTACAGAGCATAACGCTCAAATATTGCATAAAATTCTCAAAGATTAAAACAAAACACCTTACTGGCATAAAAATAGAGTTGTGGATCAAGGGAATCAAATTGAGGATCCAGGCATTAACCCGAAAATCTATGAACACCTGATCTTGGAAAAACAGGCCCAAAATATTCAATGAAAAAAAGACAGTATCTTCAACAAATGATATTGGTATAACTGGGTGGTAGTGTGTAGAAAAAGTGAAAATAGATCCAAACCTATCATCCTGCACAAAACTCAAATCCAAGTGGATCAACGACCTCAACATAATCCAGCAACACTGAACTTGATAGAAAAGAAAGTGGAAAATTCCCTCCAGTGCATTGGCACATGTGACCACTTCCTAAATATAACACCAGTGGCACAGACACTAAGAACAATAATCAATAAGTGGGACCTCCTGAAACTGAGAAACTTCTGTAAAGCCAAGGAAACAGTAAATAGGACAAAAGGACAGCCTACAGAATGAGAAAAGATTTTCTCCAACCCTACAAGTGATAGAGGACTGATGTCTAATATTATATATAGAAAACTGAAGAAACTAGAGCCCAGAATCTTGAATAATCAGAAAATGGGGTACAGAACTAAAATGGGAATTCTCAGCAGAATTATTATGAATGGTTGAAAGGCACATGAAAAAGTGCTCAATATCGTAACCATCAGAGAAATGCAAATCAAAACAACTTTGGATACCACCTTACACCTCTCAGATTGGCTAAGATAAAAGACACAGATGACAGCCTATGCTGGAGAGGTTGCAGAGCAAGGGGAAACACGCTCCGTTGTTGCTGGGAGAGTAAACTTGCTCAGCCACTCTGGAATGCAGTATGGCTGTTTCTCAGAAAACTGGGAATCAATCTCCCAAAGGCCCAGCAATACCCTAAAGATGCACATTCCCACTCCAAAAACATTAGCTCAGCTATGTTCATAGCAGTATTATTCAAATAGCAAGAACCTGGAAACATCATAGATGCCCCTCAGTTGAAGAGTGGATTAAAAACTGGTACATCTACACAACGGAGTACTACTCAGCAATAAGAAAAAATGATATCCTAAAATTTGCAGGCAAATGGATGGATTTGGAGAATATCTTCCTGAGTGAGGCATACAAACCCAGAAACAGAAGCAGGGAATGTACTCACTCATCAGTGGACTCAAAACACAAAAGCAAAAAGCAAAGTATGTCCAAGCTGGAATCCAAAAAATCTGAACAGCTTGGGATCTGAAACACCTTGGACCAGCACCATGGATCCCACTCCCTCCAGAGGAACACCTGATCCCGGCTTGATGTTGGGATGAGGAAAGCAGACCTGCCAGGAGTAGATGCTGAAGTAAGCCACATTGGGGCCTTAGGATCTCCTGCCCTTGCTGAGGAGGAGATAAAGTGATGTGGAGAAGAGAGAATGACTGGAAGGGGCAGGAGGGAGAAAGGAGCTTGAACAAGGGTATGCATGGATAAAAAATATGACTTTATTCATAATAAATAAAAAAGTAAAAAATTCACAATAATATAATCCACATATTTTTTGAAAATATTTTAAAATATCAAGAAGAAATGTTATGTCTTAGGTTAAAGTATAATGGAAATGGTAAATGATACAATTGTTGTGAATTTTAGTTTAAAGCAGCAGCTATAGTACCAAATGCAGTAACAAAAAAAACAATCCACAAGTTTCTTTCTAAATGCCTTGTAATTTTTGTTTTTTCTTGCTTTTTATTAATCCTGTTTTTATTTTCCTGGTCAATCATAAAATATATTAGAATAAATTAAGATCTAATTTCACCTTTAGTCTCGTTGAAATTATTCATAAATTATTGATAAATATTATACAATTTTAATCCCCCTTTGAAAGCTTTCCTGTCCTTTAAATTATATTCATGGATCTCAGTTATCCTTAGCTAATGATGGATGCAGTAACATCTATGTATTAAGCTGAAACAGATAGAGATGCAGAATGATGTCTGTATATGACTCCACAAAAATATGCATGTATGCACTGTCTTAAAAGTTTGGATATCTGACTTTTCAAATTAGTCAATGTTATAATTTGTATTTTGCAACTGAATTCCAACTCATTTAAAAGTGACTAAAATTAATGCTTCATGCTGAAATCATTATGATTTTCTAACATAAACTTCTGGCTTTTATCAAAAGAGATAATACCTGTCTAGTCACAAATAAGATTAGATTAGGTCTGATGTGACTTACTCATACAATCAAGAGACACAGCTCTGTGAGATGCTGCTTGGGTAATAACCTGTATGTTGCCAATGACATTTAAAATATATGTAATAACTATATAAATATATGTAAAATATATATACTACACTTTAAATGTTATGATATGTCAACAAACAAGACAGTCATTTATTATTATCAAATATCATGTGCTGTGTATGAATGCATATACTACACTTTTATATGACCAGGCCCCTCTAGTTAACACCTATGTTACCTAGGGTGTCTGAGAGAGTATACTTATGCAATTATTAATTCATAGGTTGTCATTATGTGACAGAAATATTTGATCTTATTAAGTAATAATATCACTAGTATATAAAAAATCTATCATAATTCAGAATGTTATAAATACCTATTCCCTCGTGTTTGTTTCTATGGTTATATATTGTGGACTATATACTAAGAATATTAAAATGTAGTGCTTGGTGTATGTACTGAAATAATTTTTGCTTGTATATGTTTTTTTACAAGCTGGCCTTCATTCTTTTAAATATATGAATCTGTCTACACACCAAATACTAATTGTTTAATTTCTTGATAAATTATTACTTGGCTTTAGGATAAAATACAAAGTTTTATTGTTCCAAGAATAGACATTCATCACCTTAAACTCTCCCACCCATCGCTTCTTCTCTGAGCTTAATTATCTATTAGAAGCAAAGTCAGCACACAATTTTCTGCAAATAAGATTAAAGGACAAATGAGCTCTCATTGCCAATCAAACAAATCTTTCTTTGCATTCTCTTATGTCAGGTGAAACTGGATAAAAAAACATCACTTCACCATAAGTATATTTGGCTGTCTAGCTAAGCACAATATGTGTAGCAAAAGTCAATGATAGAATTATTGCGGTAACATTACATTAGATATTTCTTTAACATATTTATATACAAAACCAGTACAATTCTGCTAAAGATATATTTTGTGTATTTTTTATTTAAGAGTTTTTTATGTGTCTGTTGCTAGCATTATATCATGTGTCAGAGTGTGTACCCATGTGCATTCCTGGGAGCACACTCAAAAGAAGGACATTTGATGTCATCCTTTGTTACTCTCAACCATGTATTCTGAGACAGTTTTTCACTGAATCTGAAGTTCACTGTTTCTTTTTGGCTGGTTAGTCTCTAGTAGACTATCTGTCTCTCCCTCAAGCACTTTGGTTACCTGAAGATACAGCCATACTAGGCTTTTCCATAGGTACTGCAGATTTGAATTTCAAGTCTTCTGGATTGCATAGCAAGAAGTGCTTCTACAAAGCAAAAATATCCCTCAAAATGGAATCCACATTTTATTTGTGATAAAATAAAAATCATTCTTATAGCATACAATAGATATACTATAAACATATTTTTATTGGAATAACTACAATGCTGTTGATGAAATTTACTTGGTAGTGCTAACAAAGAACTAAGAGCCAACATCATCATTTAGTGATATACTGCACATAATTGGAAATTGCTTTGTAATACATTTTAAATCTATGCATTGGCTACCTTGTCAATTGGTGGCTGAATTGACTAGTTGAAATTATTTTTTACATAAATTTTCTTTGATCCAAAAGCAAATAATGATAAAATATATTGAAATATTCTATTTGGGATGTTCTCTGCATACTATTTAAAATAAAATATAATGTTTTTTATAGAGAGTTTTTTATATTTTAAAAATGCTTTGACTTACTTATTATTATTACTTTCAATAAAAATAATGTTTATATATATTCAGTTTTGAAGAAAACTGAGTTTGATGTGTCTTTACAATTTATTCAGTATCACCTTACTAAAAATGGTTGTATTTTAGTTTGTGTGATCTTAATTAATACATGCAATTTAAATGTTAATGTTTTATTGATAAAATAAATGAAAATATCTTATTAAAATATGGGGTTATATTATTTTGTAATATACATAATTGTTTGGAATATTTAATTAATTAAAATACCTAGTAATTAAGTCTGCTTCTTTATTAAGTATGGCATAGTCCTTTGATGAAATATTCTTTTGATGATAAAGGCAGATATGTGATCAAGCTCAAAACTTTAATAAAGATTTTGCTAATAAAATATTTTTAAAACATCTATATTTACATTTATCTTCAGTCAATGTTTATGTCTCTCACTTTGTAGATGCACATCTCTTTTCTCAACTTTGTTTTTCTAAATCTGTATCTTAGGTAAGCTCAGAATTATATTGAATAGTGAGTGTAGCTCACTATGCCTTTCATATACCATCAATTCATTTTAAAGCCAAAAGTTGCGATAGATATTGCAAAAAAAAATGGTTTGATTTTGCATAGAACCCAAGACTTTACCTTGCAAGCTGTCCCTACAAAGTATATTTCCCAGTTAAAACTGTGATAAACAGTAGCTGTTGCGATGGCTTCTTTGTCAGTTACCTTAATCAATTCTTGATTGGACACTAAGTTTCCAGCACCCTCATGATGGCTCACAGCATTCTGTATCTCCCATTACATGGATTCCAATGACTTCTGGCTTCCAGGGAGCACTTACATTTATTTATTTACTTATTTGTTTGTTTGTATATTTATTCATTTATTTATTATGAATAAAGTCATATTTTTTATCTGTGTATATCCTTCTTCAAGTACTCCTCCCCCTCCCACCCTCCAGTCATTTTCTCTTTACATCTCTTTTTCTCCTCCCCAGGAAGTGCAGGAGGTCCCAAGGTCCCAATATGGCTTAGTTCAGCATCCACTCCTGGCAGATCCATTTTCTTCACCCTAACATCAAGCAAAAAAATAAAAAAACAAAGCATGTCTAAGCTGCAAACCACAAACACTAAACAGCTTGGGATCTGAAAGACTTTGGACTGGCACCTTGGATCTCACTCCTTCCAGAGGAATACCAGGGAGCTCTTACATATGTGTTATACATATAAACTCAACACAAGCATATATTCATATATACATTTATTTTATAGAATAAGATCTCATTTTTTTAATCAATGAATCCCCTTGTTCAAATTCTCTTGCCCCTCCCGAGCCCTTCCAGTCAGTCTCTCTTTCCCCATACCCCCATCCCCTCCCCAGAAAGGGCCCAAGGTGTATTAGTTCAACATCAACTCCAGACAAGTCCGATTTCTTCATCCCAATATCAAGAGTGGGTTAGGTATTCCTCTGGAGAGAGTAGGCTCCAAGGTGCCAGTCCAAGGTGCTTCAGATCTCAAGCTGATCAGTAGTTGAGGTTTGCATCTTGGTAGTTCTTTGCATTTTGTTTAAAGTCCACTAATGAGTGAGTACATTCCCTGCTTATCTTTCTAAGTTTGTGATACCTGGCTCAGGAGGCTATTCTCCAAATTCATCCATTTGCCTGCAAATTATAGGATATCATTTTTTCTTACTGCTGAGTAGTACTCCATTGTGTAGAGATACCACAGAATGTTAACCCAGTCTTTTGTTGAGGGGCATTTAGGTTATTTCAAGGTTCTTGCTATTACAAATAATGCTGTTAAGAACATACTTGAGTTGATTTGCATTTCTCTGATGGCTAAAGATGTTGAGCAGTTTTTCAAGTGCCATTAGGGCTTTGGGCCCTAGTTTCTTGAGTTTTTACATATTAAACTAATTATTTAAAAAAATGTATTAATTGCATTTATAGTATATCTTAGATATTAAGTATTTTATTATTCAAATATACAACTCTTAAAATTATAATTATTGTTAATTTTATTAATTGTCTCCATATTTTCAGTAAACATTCAAGTATTCACAAACAAATAATGTTTCTGTTACTTGTAAATAGTCAAATTACACCAAAGTGACATAAGCAACAGTTTGTAATTGTTTAAATTTTATAAAAACATGATTAAATTTAAATAAACTTGATATTCTAAAACATTACACAGTGGAAATGCATTTATTTTATATTGCATTAGTATACCTAAATGCTAGAGATAAGTGGTAAAAGGCAATGTACTTATTGGAAAAGTTAAAATTGGAAGGAAAAGAATAATAAGACCTCTGATAACTTAAAGAAGACAAGAAAATAGCAATCTAGTTTAGCGACAGGAGATTTTATTTTCTTCACAAAACCTATGAAACTTTTGATAGGTGTAGGACAATAAAATATAAAATTATGGATGAAATAAAGAATTATTGACCTTCTGTGTCAGAAACCCTAATAGGATAGGTCCCATCCAATCTTGGAGAAAATGTGCTGTTAGTAGATTAGAAACAGCATAGCTACTTGGTTCATGTGACCCCATGATTAAATTCAATATAACCCAGAAGAATGCCCCAAGAACTATTTCAAAGTAGAGTTTGAATTCTCAAAGGCACATTTTCAAAGTGGAAGAAGTGGAATAGAGAGAGTGGTCTTGGGAATAATAAATATACCAAAGTAGGGAGAATACCTGGATTAAAGATGCAGAAAAGAAACAAAATGTGTTCTCAGTAACATTACAGGGCAGTCTCCTTCTGAAAATATTATTTTCAGACAGGAACTGTGTAGGTTTTTTGATGTTGTTGCTTGATTGTTATTTTTGGTTATTATTATTGTTCTGTGTTATGTTTTATATTTATTTGTCTTTCTATATTAATGTTAGTCATTATTAAATTTTATATTAAGTATTCTTTAAAAGAAGAATGAATGCAGGTTAGCAATAATTCTTACTATATCATAAGGCCTTCCTAAGAAAACAGAACAAAGAAATTGTTTCCAAAAGCTTAAACAAAGCAGGAACCTCACATGTTTTTATGAAGTTGTTAAATAAAACAGTAGACAGACTTTGGAACCTCAGCCAATACAATAATGAAATTCAGAATTAAAAGCCAAAATATTAGCTTTTAATCTAGATAAAATTAGATTACTATGTGTGCTGATGCCCAACTTAGCCAATATCTGACTAAGCAAATCTTTTTTTTTCAATTTCATATGTTTATTTCAAGCACGACACACTATATGTTTAGTAAAATGTAAAAAAATGTAAGTTATATTTACTACATACAATCTGTGAAGAAATAAAAAAACCGTGTTCATACTTGATTATTGCCATCTCTCTATGTTTACTAGCTCTTATTCTGTATTTGTGTTTTTTTTTTAATTTTTTTTCTTTTCTCCCCATCTCCCCACCCCACCCTGGGCAGTCGGCAGGTGGTCCCAAGGTCCCACTGTCCCAATATTGCTTAGTTCAGCCTCAACTCCTGGCAGATCCAGTTTTCTCCCCCCAACTTCCAGACTGAGTCAGGTGTTCCTCTAGGGGAAGTGGGATCCAAGGTGTCAGTCCAGGTTGTTTCTGATCCCAAGCTGTTTAGTGGTTGTGGTTTGCAGCTTGGGCATGCTTGGCTTTTTTCTTGTTTGTTTCTTTAGAGACCACTAATGAGTGAGTACATCCCCTGCTTATCTTTCTGGGTTTGTGATACCTCACTCAGTAGGATATTCTCCAAGTCCATCCATTTGCCTCCAAATTTTAGGATATCATTTTTCTTACTGCTGAGTAATACTCCATTGTGTAGATGGACCACAGTTTGTTAATTCACTCTTGAGTTGAGGGACATCTAGGTTGTTTTCAGGTTCTTGCTATTACAAATAACGCTGTGACTAAGCAAATCTTGAACAGACTTTATTTCCAGTGAACTTTGTCAAGTAGAAGTAAGGAAAATCTCAGACTCAAAAAAAAAAAAAAAAAAAAAAAAAAAAAAAAAAAAAAAAAAAAAAAAAAAAAAAAAAAAAAAAAAAAAAAAAAAAAAAAAAAAAAAAAAAGATTTATGTCAGATTTTTTTGTTTTTTAAATTTAATTCATCCATTTATTTTATATTCCAACCACAGTTGCACTTCCCTTCTCTCCTCCCATTCTCTCTCACTGTTCCCCCTCCTCTCAATCCACTCTTCTGTTCAGTAAAAGGCAGGCAGTCTTCCCGTGGTGTCAACAAAGCATGGAAATTAGGTTGAGGAAGGACTAAGACCCTCTCCTTGTATTAGAGCTGTGAAAGACAACCCAGTATGAGGAATAGTTTCCTGGAAGCCTAACAGCAGGTTAGGGACAGGACTGCTTCCACCATTATGAGGCCCACAAGCAGTTAAAGCTAAACAACTGTCAGACATTGGTAGAGGTTGGTCCCATGAAGGCTCCCTAGCCACCATCCACAGCCTGAACGAGGCTAGGTAAAGAGAGTATTTGTCTTGAGTTGTTGATTTTCATCATTTATTACATTTGCTCAAAAGCCATAATTACACTTTAAATAAAATGGATAATGCAAATAGTAGTCATATAGTCAGTTATGCAGGATTTTCTTATATTTCCTATGACATTATAAATAAAAGTTCAAATTTAATCAATTTCATCTTCTTCAGCAGTATTAGGATGAAAGATATGACTCTATAATCTCCCCCATATCATCTGATGTTGAACTTGATTTCCAAAGAAAATATACAAATAACGGTAGGAATACTATGTTGAAGTATTGTTGAATAGTGCTAAAATGAAACTTTAATTTATTGTTTCAGTAAACAAATGATAAAATCTCGTTTATTCAGAATTTTTTTATATTATGAATAAAGTCATGTTTTTTATCTGTGTATATCCTTCTTCAAGCTCCCTTCCCCCTCCTGCCATTTCTAGTGACTCTCTCTTCTCCACATCTCTTTATCTCCTCCACAGAAAGGTCAGAAGGTCCCAAGGTCCCAATGTGGCTTAGTTCAAAATACATGAATAAACTGCTATTAACACTGTCCATTTTTTGCCATGTTGAAAGCTGTCTCATTGTATACACAGTATAAACTAATTGGATTATGATGGATATAAGAACAATCCACGGTAGACTAAGTGGAGAAACACAGGCTGTATTTTTTAGAGTCAGAAAGCCAGCTCACAACAGATAGATCTCATCTCTTCAAATTGTAAAGAATTTTAAAAGTAGTCACTGTAGTGTCAATTGTATTTCAGCTATCATTGGATTTAAGAGATATTATGATAGTTGATTCCATCACATTATTTAAGTTTGTTCATGTTTACAAAAAAATGTTAAACAGGAAAATTAGAATCATCAACATGATGGAAAGTAGTATTCCTTGTGATAAAATGAAAGTAATTTTAAAACATATGCATAATAGAAACTTAATCAAGTTTTTAAAACTCATAAAGTGACTTTGCTCTTTAATAACTTAGTGTCACTGTTTCTTAGGTAAAACATGAGTGTGTTCATAAATGGTTTAGTGTAACATCATCGTGGAATCATATGAAGTCAAATGCAGAAAGGTACAGCTCTCATCTTAGCCTTTAGGTGGTAGAAACAGGAAGATTGTAAGTTGGAAGTTGGTTTAGAATATAGTTGGCATTCAGCTATATTCTATCTTACAATATTAATATATTATTATAATAGAGTATTTAAAATATGTTTATAGTTTGATACTTTAAATTATTTTATAGGTGCTATTATTATAATATAACTTCATGATATAAAGACTATATTAGCTAAGCTTTTTCTGTCACCCTGAGGGAATTAGCAAAGAGCATGGAAAACATGTTTCTGCAGATTAGGGTTTAAGCTATTCTGAACATTACATGATCATGAAAATATACATTTGTGTGCACTCAAACACATGGTAAAAGTATGTATTATTTCCTGCTTCATCTACTTCAGTCTGTAAAACTGGATTATGAGTGTGTTTGGTGATTGGTTACATATTCAAAATGATAAGACTAGTGTTTGTCCCACACTAGAGTGAAAATATATTATAACACATCACAGAAAAATGTCAATGTTTCTTCATAAATCATTATGAGTACTGCTGACAAAAGTAATCTCATGGTTCAGGTAACTAATGACACTAACTGAGCACAATCAGAGTTTGTAAAACGTGACTCTATATTTCTAATATAATCTTTCTCCCATAGAGAGTGAACAGAGAATGGGGCTGCTTTGAATGGTTACATGTAAGTTTTCAAAAGTGAGACTACTTTTATAAAACATGAAGGATTACAATTAGTTATCCTGAACTATATGATCTAAAAAATTTCATGAGTTGCAGTTCTCTTAGTTAGAATATGTGAATAAAATATTTAGAATATTACAGCTGTTATCTTTACTCTTAAAAAATTTATCTATAACCAAGATTAGATTAAGGAACTAAACAGACCTATAGCATCTAAGGAAATTGAAGCTATCATTAAAAGTCTACCAAACCCCCCCCCCCCAAAAAAATAAAAACAAAAAAAGTCCAAGACCAGATGGTTTCAGTGCAGAATTCTACCAGATATGCAAAGAAGAGCTAATACCAATACTCCTCAAACAGTTCTGTACAGTAGAGGCTGAAGAAATGTTGCCAAACTCTAAGGCCACAATAACCCTGTTACCCAAGCCACTCAAAGACTCAGCAAAGAAAAAGAATTAGAGACCAATTTCCCTCATGAACATTGATGCATAAATTCTCAACAAAATACTGGCAAACTTAATCCAACAACATATGAAAAATAGTCATTCACCACGATCAAGTAGGCTTCATACAGGAAATGCAGGGATGGTTCAATACATGAAAAACTGTAAATTTCATCAATCATATAAACAAATTAAAGAACAAAAACCACGTGTTAATCTCTTTAGATGCTGAAAAATCCATTGACAAAATCCAACATTCCTTTATGATAAAAGTCATAAGGAGTTCAGGAATACAGGGAAAATACCTAAATATAATAAAGGCAATTTACAAAATGCTGGCAGTCAACATCAAACTAAACAGAGAAAAACTCAAAGCAATCCCGCTAAAATTAGGAAATAGAGAAGGCTGTCACCTCTCCCCTTATCTATTCAAAATAGTTCTCAAAGTTTTAGCTAAAGCAAAAAGAGAATGAAAGATTAAAGGAATATAAGTTGGAAAAGAAGTCAAACTATAGCTATTTGCAGATGACATGATAGTATACATAAGTGACCCACAAAATTCTACCAGGGAACTTCTACAGCTAATACCTTCAGCAAAATAGCAGGATATAAGATTAACTCAAAGAAATCAGTAGCCCTCCTATACAGTAAAGATAAAAGAGCTGAAAAAGAAATAAAAGACACATCACCCTTTATAAACATTGCAAATAGCATTAAGTACTTTTGTGTAACTATAACGAAAAAAGTATCAGAACTGCTTGACCAAAATTTTAAATCTCTGAAGAAAGAAATTGAAGAAGATATAAGAAAAAGGAAAGATCTCCCATATTCCTGGATAGGTAGGATCAACATAGTGAAAATGGCAGTCTTACCAAAAACAATCTAAAGGTTCAATGCAATTCCTATCAAAATCCCAACACAATTTTTTACAAAGCTTGAAAGAACAATACTCAATTTCATTTGGAATAACAGGAAAGACAGGATTGTCAAAACAATTTTGCTCAAGAAAAGAACCACAAGAGGCATCACTATCCCTGACTTCAAATTATACTATAAAGCTACAATAATAAAAACAGCTTGTGGATCAATGGAATCGAATCGAAGATCCTGACATTAACCCACACACTGAAGAACACCTGATTTTTGAAAAAGAGGCCCAAAATATTCAATGGAAAAAAAGGTAGTATCTTCAACAAATGGTGTTGGCATGACTGGATGGTAGTGTGTAGAAAAACACAAATAGACCAAATCTATCACCCTGCACAAGACTCAAATTTAAGTGGATAAAAGACCTCAATATAAATCTATAAATCTCAATAAATATAAATTGAACTTAATGGAAAAGAAAGTGGGAAATAGCCTCTAACCCACTGACACAGGTGACCACTTTCTAAATATAAAACCAGTGGCACTAAGAACAACAATCAATAAGTGGGACCTCCTGAAACTTAGAATGGTCTGTAAGGCCAAGAATCCAGTCAATAAGACAAAACAACAGCCTACGGAATGGAAAAAGATTTTTGTCAACTCTATAAGTGATAGAGGACTGATCTCTAAAATATATAGAGAACTCAAGAAACTAGAGCCTTAAACCCTAAATAACCCAACTGAAAAATGAGGTTTAGAACTAAAAGGGGAATTCTCAGCAGAAGAATTACAAATGGCTAAAAGGCACATGAAAAAGTGCTCAACATCTTCAGCCATCATAGAAATGCAAATCAAAACATATTTGAGAAACTTTTAAGGATTCCTGGTATTCCACATAGCTGAGCCAAGTCGGCTCAGGTGGGACGCCCCTTGTAGGGAGGCATGCCCCTGGGCATGGCTGCGTAAACCCTGCAGCATTGCATAAGGAAGCACATCCCTGGATGCATGACACATATCTGTACACGCCCCTTCTCTTAAAAGAGACTGAGTGGACATGCTCTGGTCTCTTTCTCTGTTTCCTGCTGACCTGTTCTCCTGCTTCTGCACCCGCCTGGGAATTCTCTCTTAAATAAACTCTCCTGTGTGGCCTTGATATTCGCTTTCATGCGCTAAACTAACAATACCACCTTACACACATCAGAATGGCTAAGATTAAAGACACAGCCTATGTTGGAGAAGTTGCAGAGCAAGGAAAACACTCTTCCATTGTTGCTGTCAGTGTAAGCTTGTTCAGCCACTCTGGAATGCAGTGTGGTGTTTTCACAGAAAACTCGGAATTAATCTTCCCAAGGATCCAGCATTACCGCTTTTGGACATATAACTTAAAGATGCACATTTGCACCCCAGAAACATTAGCTCAACTATGTTCATAGCAGGATAATTCATAATAGCAAGAACCTGGAAGCAATCTAGATGCCTCTCAACTGAAGAATGGATTAACAAAACGTGGTACATCTATATAATGGAGTACTCCTCAGCAGTAAGAAAATATAATATCCTAAAATTCACAGCCAAATGGATAGATTTGGAGAATATCCTCCTGAGCGAGGTATCACAAACCCAGAAATATAAGCAGGGGATGTACTCACTCATTAGTGGACTTAAAAAAAAAAAAAAAAAAAAGATGTCATTGTATACATGAGCTCAAGGCAAGAACATAGCTAAACAACACAGTGATTCACTCCTGCATTGATGGGCTCTAGTAGGGCTGTGGGTTCTGAAGAACCCATTTTCTGTAAGGGGCTGCCCACAGGGAGTTTAATTGTGCTCCAGTAAGTAAATGAGCAGTATGAATGTGCGTTTTTTGTAAATGGGGAGATTGTAAGAGCAAGTTCATATTTTCTTGTGTTTGTTTCTGGTATTGCTGTTTTTTATATTTAGTATGGAGTATTTTATTAGTATTTCAAGCAGGTTACAAAGTATGCATTTGTTAAAAATCACTCATTGAATTTAGGTTTAATTTTGCTATTTAAAAACTCAAAAGTTTTTTTTCAGATTCTTCAATTTATTGAAACAAATTTATAATGTATGTCTTCATGATTTTCCTGAATTTCATTCATGACTGTTATAATGTTTTCCTTTTAATTTCTAGTTTTATTGAAGTAGGTTTTCCCTATTTGTGTTTAGTTTGGTTAAGTATTTGCCAATCCTGTTTTATCCTTTAAAAATTATTTACTTAATTAATTAATAAGAGTGGGTATGAACCTGATAGGACTGATAACTGAGTTTGATGTGATACATGACATAAAATCACAAATAATAATAATAATAAAACAAATATTTATTTTAGTCACTATTCCAGTCTTTTTAAAATATGAAAAATTACTACTGCTCTTGAATAAACACAAGTATGTCCTCAAAATTTTCAAGTATAATGTGATCTATCACCGCCATTTCTGAGAAGTTAAATCAATGCCTCAAATAATAACAGCATTGTAAGTTCTGTTGCATTGCAGCACTGTTCATTATAGACAACCATATAAATAAAATAAAAGCAACCAATAAATTAAAAATGCAATGTATGTAAACCCTGAACAATGGTGATCTTTACTGTCAACTTGACTGGATTGGGAAACACAAAGGAAAACTGTAATATGTGTCTATGTTTCCAGAAGGTGATGTGGGTGACCTCAAACACAAGTTTTCTGCTTTGATGCCATTAGCAGTGGCATCCTTCCTTTGCATACTTGGATAGTGCAAGGTGAACTGCTCAATTAGTCATACCACAGCCTTCCTAATGATATTGTTGACATTCTTAGTGTCAAACCAAAGACTATCTTTCACCATTGAAAAAGAAATTTTGAGAGAGTTGTAAATCAGTGGCAGAGTTCTTAGCTTAACACCAGCAATACACCGAGTTCAATCCCCAGAAAAGGAAATTGTGCAATATGGAGCATAAAATATTAATCTCAAGAAAAATATCTTTTAATTAATAATATATTTAATAAAATTTAAAAAAAAAACTTTGTTCCACACAAATGAAGTATCTAACAGAGTTGTATTTATAGAATTAAAGGCCAGAGTGTTGGCTGTCAAGAAATGACTAGAAAAAGGAAGATGTCAATCAATGAATAGTGTTGCATTTGAGCAGTGTGATGTATATTCTAGGAACTTCAGTCTAGTTCTACACATACACAGAGGCTTAATTAAAAAGAAAAGTTAGGTTTTCCTTATGCTTTAGAAGTCAAGAAGACTCCTCTATGCCTGAAGGAAACATTAGGAGAAAATGAGTTTTTTTCTTTGTGTTAATTTAGCAAATTATAACTTCTTTAACCTCTGAGTTTAAAGTAGTACATTATACTAAGCCATAACTGAATCATTTTTTTTCATTCCAGCTATACCAAAATGCCAGCATATTGAGAAAAAAGTTAATATGTGCATTTAGGAAGGTGACAAAAAATCTTGTTAGATGTGCAGGGGCCTAATCCACAGCTGATATTGCCTACTTCCTAATTGATTAAAAGAATATATGTTGAGAAAAACAGCAAAGATGAGGCAAGCGTTCTGTCCATTGTCCCTACCTAGGCAATAAATTCTGAAGATATAAAACTTAGAATCTTCCTAAAGATATATTAGAGGGCTTGAACAAGACTACACAAAATTCAAACTGTACTAACTTCATTAATTATGAGGTTGCAGATTGTATATAATGAACAATAAGAAAGGGGTGGCTCTAATGATGGCAGATTTGACCAGTCACAGGGTGAGGCTGAGGGTGAGAAAAGAAAGAACCTCTAGCATGCACATGGTGAATATGGAGCTTATCCCACAAACTCTTCAGTCAGGTAACACAACTGCAAGTTTTGCTTGAGGCTTGTAATTTAAATTCATAACGCTCGGAGTTAAAATCTGCTTAACTTCTCAATAATACCCTGAGAGCACTCATCACTGAACCAGAATACCAGCTTTGGAAATGCCTAGTAGGCACAAGGCAAGTGAATTCAGTCGTGAAGCTAAGCCTGGGGATGAGGTAGAATTTTCAGGTTTGAGAAAGCTAAAGAGGCCACTGAAATGAGCTTTGTAACAGGATGCATTTTATAGTTTTCTCTAAGAGACAGGACATCTCTTCTTCATGGTTTACCACCATTACCATAGTTAAAGTATATTTCTCCTCACTTTAGGATGTTGCTTTATTCCTGTTGCTTTATTCCTGTTGCTTTTTCTTTCCATTTACCATTGTCATTCCAAGAACAGTATTATCAAAGGCATTGCAATACCTTGTATATTTCCAATTTAGAAAAAACTACACCCCAAATGCTGGTAAATCTCAGTCTTGATAAGCCTTTATAAATAATAAGACCAACATATTTTACATATAATCACTTACTTTCAATCCCACTGTGATGTTAGCTGCTCTTCTTTCAGTAACTGGTCTCACTGAAAAAAAAAAAAACCTGCCAGTTACACAGATTAAACTATAATTTTTGCAAATATGATTTTACATATGCCTATGCTTGATATTGTTCCTGGCACCAGTCATCATACATTCGATTTTCCTAAATAGATTGAAAACAGACCAGAGACATGCCAACACCTAATAGTCAAATCTGAGATAAAGATTTAGAGTAAACTCCCCTAGAATGAACTTTATAGAAAAGATAAAGGACATGCTTGCTTCACAGTATCAAAAGGCTGGACATGCTAGAGATTTTGTGAGTGGACTTACTAGGAAATAAGCATTTTGACCTTTCTATATTGTACATTCTAGAAATAGGACCAGAGAGCTGTTGACTGAATCAGCTTTTTAGCAGTTTTGATGGAAGGTTTTCTGTTTTCTACAGTTGGGAGTAGGCTATGTTCTACTATATCAGACCTAATTCACTGAGTAGAGACAGGGGAAGTAGTTAAAGGTAATCTGAAGAAAAGGGCTAGAAAAGGGGAACTTTGAATTTTCAGTCTTTCTCATCCAGAGTTATTTCTTCTAAGCAACTGATGTCAACTGACTTACACAGTTCACCTTTTATTTTTTTTTACTTCTTTATTTATTTTTCATTTATCAGGAGAAACAGTAAAATGAATTTAAATGCTGATAAGTTAACAATATATATGAAGAAGATAAAAATCATAAGTATGACTTATCAAGGGTGATAATGCAGATAAGATTACTACACATATATTTACTTTGTGTTCAGTTTCGCTATGAATTTTTTTTCTATCCCTGTATATCCTTATTCAAGGTCCCTTCCCCCTCCTGCAACATCAGGACATTTTTTCTTCTCCACATCTCCCCATCGCCTCCCTGGGCAGGGAGCAGACAGTCCTATGGTCCTACTGACCCAATAATGCTTAGAACAGTCTCGACTCCTGGCAAATGCAGTTTTATCACCCCTCCCTCAAGAGTGAGTCAGGTGTTCCTATAATTGGAGTGTGATCAGAAGGGTCAGTCCAGGGTGTTTCTGATCCCAAGCTGTTCAGTGGTCATGGTTTGCAGCCTGGGCATGCTTGACTTTTTTCTTGTTTGTTTGTTTGGAGACCACTAATGAGTGAGTACATCCCCTGCTTATCTCTCTGAGTTTGTGAGACTTCGCTCAGGAGGATATTCTCCAAATCCATCCATTTGCCTGCGAATTTTAGGATATCATTTTTTCTTACTGCTGAGTAGTACTCCATTGTGTAGATGTACCACAGTTTGTTAATCCATTCTTCAGTTGAGGGACATCTAGGTTGTTTCCAGGTTCTTGATATTACAAATAATGCTGCTATGAACATAGTTGAGCTAATACCTTGGGAGTGTGAATTTGCCTCTTTAGGGTATACACCCAGAAGTGGTATTGCTGGGTCCTTGAGGAGATTGATTCTCAGTTTTCTGAGAAACCTCCATATTGCATTCCAAAGTGCTGAACAAACTTACACTCCCACCAACAATGGAGGAGTGTTCCCCTTGCTCCGCATCCTCTCCAACATAGGGTGCCAACTGTGCCTTTTCTTTTAGCCAATCTAACAGGTGTTAGGTGGTATCTCAAAGTTGTTTTGATTTATATTTCTCTGATGGCTAAAGATGATGAGCACTTTTTCAGGTGCCTTTCAGCCATTTGTAGTTCCTCTGCTGAGAATTCCCTTTTTAGATCTGTACCCCATTTTTTGATTGGGTTATTCAAGGTTTTGGGCTCTAGATTCTTGAACTCTTTATATATCTTAGAGATCAGTCCTCTACCATTTGTAGGGTTGGTGAAAATCTTTTCCCATTCTGGAGGCTGTTGTTTTGTCCTATTGACAGTTTCCTTTGTCTTTGCAGAAGCTTCTGAGCTTCAGGAGATCCCACTTATTGATTGTTGGTGTTAGTGTCTGTGCCACTGGTGTTATATTTAGGAGGTGGTCGCCTGTGCCAATTCGTAGAAGTGTATTTCCCACTTTCTTTTCTATCAAGTTCAAAGTGGCTGGGTTTAAGCTGAGGTCTTTGATCCACTTGGATTTGAGTTCTGTGCAGGGTGACAGGCTTGGATCTATTTGCATTTTTCTACACACTTCCATCCAGCTATGCCAACACCATTTGTTAAATATACTATCTTTTTTCCATTGAATGTTTTGGGGCTCTTTGTCAAAGATCAGGTGTTCATAGGTTTTTGGGTTAATGTCTGGATCCTGAATTCTATTCCATTGGTCCACAAGTCTGTTTTTATGCCAGTACCAGGCTGTTTTTATTACTGTAGCTCTATAGTATAGCTTGAAGTCAGGGAAGGTGATACCTCCTGAGGATCTTTTGTTGAATAAAATTGTTTTGGCAATCCTTGCTTTCCTGTTATTCCAATTGAAATTGACTATTGTTCTTTCAAGGTCCAAGAAATATTGTGTTGGGATTTTGATGGGCAGTGCATTGAATCTGCTGATTGCCTTTGGTAGAATTGCCATTTTTACTATGTTGATCCTACCAATCCAGGAACATGGGAGAGCTTTCCATTTTCTGATATCCTCTTCAATTTCTTTCTTCAGTGATTTATATTTTTTGTCAAATAGGTCTGTTACTTCTTTGGTTATAGTTACTCCAATGTATTAATACTATTTGCAGTTATTATGAAGGGTAATGTTTCCCTTATTTCTTTTTCAGCTCTTCTATCTTTAGGGTATAGAAGGGCTACTGATTTCTTTGACTTAATCTTGTATCCTGCTACATTGCTGAAGGTGTTTATCAGTTGTAGCAGTTCCTTGGAAGAATTTTGTGGGTCACTTATGTATACAATCATATCATCTGCAAATAGAGATAGCTTCACTTCTTCTTTTCCACTTTGTATCCCCTTAATCTCTTTTCATTCCCTTATTGCTTTAACTAAAGCTTCGAGAACCATATTGAATAGAAAAGGAGAGAGAGGACATCCTTGTCTAGTTCCTGACTTTAGTGGGATTGCTTTGAGTTTTCTCCATTAAGTTTGATACTGGCTGTTGTCTTCTTCTAAATTGCCTTTATTATATTTAGGTATTCTCCCTGTATTCCTCATCTCTCCAGGGCTTTAATCATAAAGGAGTGTTGGATTTTGTCAAAGGCTTTTTCTGCATCTATGGATATGATCATGTGGTTTTGTTCCTTTAGTTTGTTTATATGATTGATAACATTTACAGTTTTTCATATGTGAAACCAGCCCTGCATTTCTGGGATGAAGCCTACTTGGTCGTATTGGATGATATCTTTTATACATTGTTGTATACGGTTTGCCAAAATTTTGTTGAGAATTTCGCATCAATATTCATGAGGGAATTTGGTCTGTAATTCTCCTTCTTTGTTGTGTCTTTGAGTGGCTTGGGTATTAGGGTAATTTTGGCCTCATAAAAGGAATTTGGCAATATTCCTTCAGTTTCTACTGTGTGAAATAGTTTGAGGAGTAACGGTAGTAATTCTTTTTGAATTTCTGGTAGAATTCAACACTGAAACCATCTGGACCAGGGCTTTTATTTTTGGGGAGGTTTTTAATGACAGCTTCAATTTCCTTAAGGGTTATAGGCCTGTTTAGGTAATCAATCTTATCTTCATTTAATTTTGGTAGATGGTACCTGTCCGGAAAGCTGTCCTTTTCTTCTAGGTTTTCCATTTTTGTGGAATACAGATTTTCAAAATATGATCTGATAATTCTCTGTATTTCCTGGGGGTCTGTTGCTATGTCCCCCTTTTCATTTCTGATTTTGTTCATTTGAACACTGTCTCTCTGTTTTTTGATTAGTTTGGCTAAGGGCTTATCTATCTTGTTAACTTTATCAAAGAACCAAATCTTAGATTCGTTGATTCTTTGTATTGTTCTATTTGTTTCAATTGTATTGATTTCAGCTCTAAGTTTTATTATTTCCTGCCTTCTATTCCTTCTAGGTGAATTCGCTTCTAATTGTTCTAAGGTTTTCAGCTGCACTGTTAGGTCTCTAGTGTGGGATTTCTCTAGGTTTTTCATATAGGCATCTAGTGCTATGAATTTTCCTCTTAAGACTGCTTTCATTGTGTCCCACAAGTTTGGATACTTTGTGGATTCATTTTCATTAAATTCTAGGAAGACTTTGATTTCTTTCTTAATTTCTTCCTTGACCCCGATATGGTTCAGCGGAGTGATGTTTAGTTTCCATGAGTTGGTTAGCTTTCTTTGGGTTTTGATGTTGTTGAACTCTTACTTTAGGCCCTGATGGTCCGATATGTTACAAGGGATTATTTCCATTTTTTTGTATCTGTTGATATTTGCTTTATGACCAATTATGTGGTCAGTTTTGGAGAAAGATCCATGAGGAGCTGAGAAATATGTATATTCATTTGTGTTTGGGTGGAAGCTTCTGTAGTTATCTATTAAATCCATTTGCATCATAACCTCTTTTAGACTCCTTATTTCTCTGTTGAGTCTCTGTCTTTTTGATCTATCCAGGGTTGAAAGTGGGGTATTGAAGTCTCCCACTATTAGGGTGTAAGAATTGATGTGGGGGATTTGAGCTTTAGCAGTGTTTCTTTTACATAAGTAGGTGCCCTTATATTAGGGGCATAAATATTCAAGATTGAAATCTTCCTCTTGACCGATTTTTCCTGTGATGAATTAGTAGTGACCATCTTGGTCCCTTTTTATTGCTTTTAGCTTAAAGTCTACTTTGTTAGATATTAGGATTGCAGGGTATAGTATTCTAGTTTGGCAGCCATGCTGTTTTAGTGTCTGTATAACTTCTTACCAAGTCCTTCTAGCTTTCATTGTTTCCATTGAATAGTCAGATGTTATTCTGATGGGTCTGCCTTTATATGTGAGTTGGACCTTTTCTTTTGCAGCTCTTAAAATTTTTTCTTTGTTCTGTATGTTTTGTGGCTTGATTATAATGTGATGCACTGACTTTTTGGGGGGCTCATATCTATTTGGTGTTCTGTAAGCCTCTTGTTTCTTTATAGGCATTTCCTTCTTCAGGTTAGGGAAGTGTTCTTCTATGATTTTATTGAAAACATTATCTGTGCCTTTGAGCTGGTATTCTTCTCCTTCTTCTATTCCTATTATTCTCAAATTAGGTCTTTTCATGGTGTCCCAGATTTCCTGAACATTTTGAGTTATGGCTTTTTAGTTTTACTATTTTCTTTGACTGATATATCTATTTGAGCTACTGAGTCTTCCACTTCAGAGA
>PVIH01023098.1:0-25612 GCA_004025045.1 Sigmodon hispidus
TTCCTGGCACCACACACACTGAACAACAATGAAGGTTTTTTTTAAAGACTTATTCTCTCCTTTTTAAATTTACACATATGTGTGTGTGTCTGTGTAAATTTATGTGTGTCATATGTACACAGTGCCTTCTGAAGCCAGGGAGCATTAGGTCCCTGGAGCTGGGGCGGGGGCGGGGGGGGAGGGAGAAGGGGGAGGGGAGAACAGACTGAGACACAGAGTGCTGATATGGGCATTGGGAACTGAACCTGGGTTCCCTAGAAGAGCAGCAAATATTCTTAACCACAGCCATCTTTCCAGTCCTGAGGTTTCCCGTGATTGCTTTATTTCTAAGGTAAAACTCATACTCCTCCTGTTAAGAATGAACAATGGCTTTCTGTGCTTATGTCTGGAGAGATGGAAAATACTGGTCCTGTCCTCACACTAGCAATAATTAATCTTCTTAGATTTGTTTTTTACTTACTTCTTATTTATGTATGCATGTGTTAACATACACATAAATATGGATGTTCATTAAGACTAGAAGGAGATAGATCCCCTGGAGCTGGAGTGATCAGGGATGGGGTGGGTGGGGTATAAGTCCCCTAGCATGAGTGCTGGAGACTAATCTAATTTTCTGGAAAAGCAGGAAGTGCTCTTAACCATTGCACTGTGTAGTAGGATTATGTTGTTGCACTGTAAATAATTGTCCTGCCTACCGGTTTAATAAAATGCTGATTGGCCAAAGGCAGACAGGACAGGCGGGGTCACCAGACTAAGAAAACTTGGAACAGGAAGAACAGAACAGAGATGCCAAAGAGACGACAGAGAGAAGCCAGCAGATGCAGAGGACAACTATGCTGCTCTGAGAAAAGGTACTGAGCCCATGGCTGAACAAGATAAGAATCATGGTTAGTTTAAGAGTAAAGAGTTAGCAAGTTATATGCCTGGGCCCTAGGCCAATCAGTGTAAAATTAATATAAGCATCTGTGTGATTATTTGGTACTAAGTAGCAGTGGGGCTGCGGGTGGGCTTGAAACTCAGGGCTAGGCCTGAAAGTCCTAGCCAGAAACTCCATACAACAGCATTGTCTCTCCATGGTTTCATGCAGCTCATGATGGCCTTGAACTTGTCTTGTGGCTGAGGATGATCTTTAGTTTCTGATCCTCTTGATTCTACCTGCTACGTGCTGGGATTACAGGAATGGGGGACCACTGCTTTATACAGTGTTGGTGATGAAACCAAGGGCCTGATACACATGAGCCAAACTACTAACTGCTGCATTCCAGCCCAGTGAAAAGTTCATTTTCTTTTAATAATTTTTTTAAACAGCTTTATTTATTTATTTGCCTTGGTGTTTGCCTGGAATTGGGAACTGGAACTACAGACAGTTGTTAGCTGCCATGTGAGTGCTGGGAATTGAACTTAGGTCCTCTGGAAGAGCAGTCAGTGCTCTTAACCGCTGAGCCATCTCTCCAGCCCCGAAAAGTTCATTTTTAAAAAGGTATTCAGTACCACTGTCCTGAGGTAAATTTTCAATATAATCTTACTGTTTATCATTTATCTGTTTACTATACATTTGTGTGGTTTGATCAATTGTATACTATTACAGATTGTAATTATAACTCAAACCAGAAAAACTTTTAATATACCATCATGATTAGGAGACAAAAAATGTCAACTTCATATAAAGGATGAGGATACCAATGAAAGAGCTTTAAGCCTAAAAATATATCACATATAAAATTCCTGGAGGAAGTGAAATACAAATAAAATTTCAAGGAAGAATGGAGGACATAGTGTGTATGTGTGTGTGTGTATTTTAAGTGAGTAATGGGTGGGTATCAGATTGCTAGAGTGTTTAGATTCCATGGGATAAATTTAAAAGTGATGTCATAGTTTCACTTAGAATATCAATATTTATACTATGCTGGAACTCACATCTGCAAACATGATAAAAGCTATAGATATAAACTTGAACATGAACAAGGGGTAAAGATTCTACAAAAGCCTAAGTTGGGTGTGGTGATACATGCTGGTAACCCCGGTGCTCAGAGGCAGGAGAATCAGGAGGAAGTTAAAGCTATTCTGGCCTACATGTCATCCTGTCTCAAAACCCTAAGGAAAAGGAGTTTTACAAACTTAATTTAGGGAAGATTTTTAAGGAGAAATATCTGGAGTTGACCTGGAATTTGAGGTAGTTTGGAAAGTGAGGAGTGGTTACTGGTTGTTTTTCAGCAGATGCACAAGGTGCTGGGAACAGGGGTGACATGTTCCAAGGAGCAGAATTCCTCACTGCTCAAAAGATGGCCCACATTACCAAAGTGCTGCTTAGGAGTTTACAACTAGGGCTCTTGCCCAGACACACTGTGGTTGGTTTTATCTGTCAACTTGACACAATCTAGAGTTACCTTCAGAAGAGAGTGTCAGTGAGGGGTTGCCTACAATGGGTTGGCTGTGGGCTTGTCTATGGAGACCCAGCCCACTGTGGGCAGCACCATTCCTTAGGCAGGAGCTCCTGAACTGCATAAGTGAGAATCAAAAGGAGCATGAGCATGCAGGAACAAATAAGCATGTATGCTCTTAACTGTGGATGTCATGTGACCAGCTGTCTCAAGCACCTGCCACTGTGATTTCCCCACAATGATGGACTATAACCTGGAATTGTGAGCAAAAATCAACACTTTTATTCAAAGTTGCTCAAACAATTTTTTTCCTTTATTTTTATTTTATGTGTATGAATGTTTCCTCTGCATGCATGTTTCAGCACCATGTGTGGAGTGCCTGTGAAGGCCCGAAGAGGGCACGAAATCCATGGGACTAGAGTCACAGATGGTTCAGAGCAGCCATGTGGGTGCCTGGGGAATGGAACCCAGGTCCTCCTGGAAGAGCACCAGTATGGTTAACCACTGAGCGTCTGTGGCGTGTGTGTGTGTGTGTGTGTGTGTGTGTGTGTGTGTGTGTGTGTGTAGATGCCACAGCACTCATGTAGAGATGGGAGGGCAACTTTGTGGAGCTTTTTCCTTCCACCTTTATAGTATTCTGGGGACCGAACTCATCAGGCTTGTACAGCAAGCCCTTTGCCCTATGAGCCCTCTGCTGTCCCCTTAACACTTTCTTAGTCCCATCCCTATTTGTCTGTCTTCATCCCTATCACCCGAGGGATGGTAAGGCTCTGTATCTGCCTCCGGGGCTATTTAGCAGCCCACACAATTTGTCTCCTGACCCCACCCTCCATTGCACCCTAATCCAGCAGCCAGACAGTAGCAACAGCACAGGCTTTGAAGATGTAACTTGGCACAGACTGCATGTTGGTCACTGCTGCTTGACAAAGTTCTAGCATTTTGACATTGCAGACCACACTTCTCCAGCACTCCTTTAGTTTTATTTTTAATGATTTTCAATATTAATGCCTTTCCTTTAGGAAATCATGTATGGGTTTTGGTAAAGAATTAAAATGTATACAATGGTAGCCTCTCTAAACAAAATAATTCTTAAAAAAAAAATCCCGCCAATGTGCAACCAGAAATCCTATTGTTCCCTCAAAATTACACCACGAACAGGAATGTTAAGAGATTTACTGGACACACCTGATCCCAAGGATGAAATGTCTACAATTTGGATCCCGAGTCCAAGGCCATTAAAGGCAAGAGATCAATTAACAAATACAGAGACATTAGAATGGTGTGCACAATGGGAAAAGAGCAGGCATCGGCCTTTACCTCTCAGGAGCATTATGAAGGGAACAGGCCCAGATAGTGAGGCTAAGAAACTGTAGTATAGAGTCTGCTCCCCAGAAGTCCTTTTCCCAAGGTCAAGCATTTGGATAAATGTCTCCATTCCCTTGGAAGCTTGAGGAAAGTTCTTGCTTACTAAAGCAGTCATTCTTATCTCTAGCAAGAAGAACTTGTGGTCAGTCCTTTTATAACATATGACTGATGCCTAGTCAGTGCTAGACTCCTCAACCCTTGATCTCAAGCCACATCCCAGCTCACATGCCTCTTGTCTCCCATTTAATCCTACAAGCAACTATAAAGTATAAAAAGTGTAGTCTCCTTCTAATTAATGCACTGACAGCCATCCTGACTTGCCCTCAGTTTGTTGCAGGTCTCCAGCAGTAACTGCTCTATCACCTCATCCACAATTTAAACAGGCATCTTTATGCTCTAGGTTACCAAGACCGCCAGGCTCTGAGCACTCAATTCCTTCCTTCCTTCCTATTTTCTCGATTCCCCTCTTTCCTACCCCACCCATTCTGGTCCTTTCTCAGTTCTTGAGTGTGCTGTGCTGTGCCCAGCACAGGGCCTTTGCATACACCACCCCTCTAGCCTGCTATTTGGTGTCTCTGCAATCTCAGCTCAATTTAACCCTTCCTGGGAGCCCTCACCCTACCCCACCTCCAGAGTCTACATCAGACCTCTCTCTTGTTTATCCAGAGGAAATCATCCCTACTGTAACTGTGTCGAATGGCGCTCTCCCAGACAGGAGAAACCGCACAGATGCTAGAACAGCCAGAATTCTCCAAAAGTGGGAGGGGACCCAGAAGAGTGTTCCAGAGAAGGAAACATAAATAAGGCCCTATGACCAGGTGTCCACACTGGGGCATTGTGTCCTCATCAGAAACCCGCCAGTAGGCTGGTGAGGTAGTTCAGAGGGTAAAGGCTCTTGCGGCCAAGTCTGAGTTCAGTCCTCGGGACCCATGTGGTGGAAGGCGAGAACTGGCTTTCCTGTTTGTGCTCTTACTTCCACAGGAGCGTGCATGCGCAACACATACATGAATAAAATGTAAGTTAAAAAAGGAAAGGAAAGTGCTAGCTGATGGCACCTGCTGCTCTTGCACAGGACCTGGGTTTTGTTCCTAGTATGGACATGGTAGCTCACATCTGTCTATAACTCCAGTTCAGGGGATCTAACATACCTATCTGGCCTCTCAGGGCCCCAGGTACATAGATGGTGAACATACATGTATTCAGGTAAACACCTGTACACACGTAGCTCACCGCAGGCATCCTACACATGGTGTGAAAGCTAGATCGTGTCACACCTGTTGCTGTGTGAACTCTTCCCAAAGTGCTGGGGAGAGACTGTGCTGGAGGAAGGGACTCTGTTACAGGACTGTGGCTTATGTATAAGCACAGGCCCTAGGTGGACCTTTAGTGAGTTCTCAGTTCCTGCCTGCAACATCAGCACCACCTGTGCTCCTGTTCCACACAGTCCCAAAGCTCAGAAACTTCGGTCAGGACCCAGCAGTCTACATCTTTTTTATTGTTTTAAGAAAGGGTATCAGGAAGCCCAGGCTAGCCTCAAACTAGCTATGTAGCCAAGGGCCTTGAATTTCTTATCCCCTGCCCCTACCTTCCAAGTGCTGGGGTTAGTCTTGCAGCCACCATGCCAGTCTGTCCCAATGAGCCTTCCTGGTATGTTTCTGTATGCTCAAGCTGAAGGTCACACAGTCTTAGGGGGTCATCTAGTCTCTGCACAAACAGATGGAGAAACTGAGACCCAGAGGTGTGCCCTCTGAGATTGGGACAGTGCCTGGCTCATGGCCACCATGCACATTTGCTCAACTAAGAGAGCACAATGCCTTTCCTGCACAGGGAGGCCATGGTAACATCACATGCCATTTCCTTTGCCTACAATTTGTGTATTTTAATGTCTAGTCACATCTAGTTTAAAATTCAAAAGGGGTAGTGTATGCAACAACAAACAGGAGAGCACAAAAGATCCCAATCAAATGCTGGAAAAATTAAGTGAAAAACCATAGCAAAGATTCAGAAAGAGAGTTTATGAAGAGCCCACCTTGCTTCAGTCCCCAGCCACCCTACACCTCTCCGGGAACAGACTCCTACACATCCTGGGGACCCGTTGACACAAATGGTGTCATGCTAGCCCCCCCCAGGGGTCAGCACCTGGCCAACTGCCACTTTACACAGATCACTGGAAACCCAGAAACTTTATCACATTGGCCAATCAATCTGCAGAGGTACTAGAATACTGAGGATGTTACCTATTTTTGTTATTTACTTTTAAGATTATTTTTGTATCACTTTTGTTTCCTTATTATTTTTCTAATGAGGTAACAGCTTTGCTCATGGTGTCCATATTCTCTTGGGTAACTGGTACCAGAAGCGTTTAAACACATGAGTGGCATCACTACCACATCGATTCTGTCAGTTCTGTACCACAGATGACTCAGGTGCTCCAGAGTGAGTCAGACAAAGAAATGACCACTGAAAATTCAGCTCCATCCCCACATGCCCCTACAGGGTGAGCCCATCTTTCTTGCCACATGGACCCTGGGACAGATAACCCATTGCTTCTTTGCCAGCCACCCAGGGGCATCTTATGTCTCTGTGACTGGGTCCTCACAAGTACTCACTGAACACTTGCAGAATCAAAATACTGAGCATGACAAATGACACACTGTGGTTACTTCATCCCTGGGTTCTAGTCCCTGCCAGACTGAACAGGTGTCTCCTGTTTCCTATAGGGTCAAGGGCTCTACACACCAGATTCATGGAGTGCTACAGACCACAACAAGGTTTTTCAGAGATCTTGTAGGAGCCGGCATGCTCCTAGAGGATCAGTTACTAAGCACCGTTAGCTGGGCGTTGTGCTGTCTGTTATAATGGTGCAGGGTGCAGACACACCATGAAAGTGGGTGTTAGCATGCTCGATACAACCAAGTCAAGACCCTGGCCCCATGAAGCTTAGACTTTTGGATCCTGAAACTGGAATCTCCTCTAATTTTTTTATGTCATGGAAAAGACTTTATTGACACTTGGTTTTACTGCTTAGCCCAGGTTGGCTTGGAGCTCACAGAGATCTGCCTGTATCTGCCTCCCAAGTGCTGGGATTAACATTGTGCCTAACAATTTTGTTTAAAACAGGGTCTCTATCACAAGCTGACCTCACACTTCACTCCCTGAATACTGTGATTGCAGCACCATGCCCCATTTATGTGGTACAGATGACAGAACCAAGGTTTGGTATACTCCATACAAGCTCTTCACCAACTAAGGTACAGCCCCAGCCTATCCCGTCTCCCTCCATCTCCTTACACTTTTTCTTTTATTAAAAAGTGTCCTTACGGGGCTGAAGAGTTGGCTCTGTGGGTAAGAGTGCTCAGCTGTACAACAATGAGGACTTGAGTTCAGATCCCAGCATCCCTGTAAAAAGCTGGGTGTGGCTGTTCACATAACCAGAGCACCATGTGTGGGGACCGAGAAAGGAGAGCTTGGGTTTGCCAGCAACGGTCCAGGCTCAGTAACAGACCAAGATGGAGAGTGGTAGCCATATTCTCTCTCTCACACACACTATTACACACACTATTATACACACACACACACACACATACGATCACACAATACTCATACACACATTCACACATATACATGCACACACAAATTCTCTCTCTCTGTTTCTCTCCTCCTTCCCCCTCTCTCTTTAGCTAAATGACTGCACAGGGATAGGTGTGGCTGGACTTCACCCAAGCCACAGTCTGGCCCTTGTCTCCAGCATTAAAGGCTTCCTTGACCTCCAGCTTAAGGCACCAGGAGATGGGGGTATGATCTGCAAGGAGGATGTCTGTCTTTGGGCCAGCCTTTCAGCCAGAGACAGACAGGCACAGGAGGGGAGGAAGTTGACTTTGGCTGAAGCCTCTGTACAGCTTGTTTGCTTACAATTCAGAAGGGGTAACACCCTGCTCCTGCCAGACCACCACCGCTTGTTTGAGGAAGAAAACCCAAGAGGCCTTTCCTTTTTCCAGCCAGAACCTTCATTTAGAGACTGTATACATAGTTCCCCAAAGGCTTTGGCTTACACTTTAGGCAAATGTTCCTGCTGGCTTTCAAGGATGCTTAACTCAGATCCCTGTAGGATCTCTCTCTCTCTCTCTCTCTCTCTCTCTCTCTCTCTCTCTCTCTCTCTCTCTCTCTCTCTCCTCTTCCTACCAGACAGGAGGCAGAAGCTACAGGAGGTAGGTTCTTCAGGACATGGACTTGTCTTCCCCTTTTGATAAGAGAATGTTGCAGTCCTAAATGCTTAAGGCTGAAGTGTATTTTACAATCTAGTAACCCAGTTATAGTGATGTTCTGCCAATAACGGTGTTAGTGCCTAAATCTTGCCCAATATCTGGCATGGATGTCTTCCTTCCTGGCCCTGTTCCTCTCTGCCCAGGGTTTGAGGCCGACTCTCAGTCACTTGTGGATTTTCTGCTGGCTCTGAGGGACACTGATTTTCTGTCTTCTAGTGTAGTGACATCATTGTTCCTCTGAAGCCCTAGGAATCAGCCCAAGAACCTGTGAAGTAGACAGGCTGGGTAGTGCTTCCTGGCTCTTGCTGCATGTGGAGACCCATGGTCCCCACTGTCAATGGCATCTCTCCTCTGGTCTAGGGAACACTGACATTTGCTAACTATGGTGAAGTATGATTGTTACCTCAGGACTTGAGTGGCAGAGGCAAAGGGACCGAGATTGAGGCCATCCTTGGCTGTACACTGGGTTCAAGGTCAGCCTAGACGACTGAGCTCTTTTTTTTTCCCCAAAAAAACTCAAATCAATGAGCTAGAGAGACACTCCATTCTGAAGTGTCTATTGTTCAAGCCTGAGGGCCCAAGTTTGGATCCCTAGCATTTACATAAAAGCTCTCTATGGCGGCATGGGACTGTAACCCAATGCTGAGGTGAGAGTACAGACAGCCGAATGTCTCTGGGGCTTGCTGTCAAGCCAGTCTAGTAGAAACACTGAGATCCAGGTTTAGTGGGAGATCCCATCTCAAGAACAGTGTAGTTACAGGGGAAGACATCGAGGCTGGTCTCTGGCCTCCATGTGCTTACAAGCCTCTCTCCTGCATGACTGGCCAGTACCAGGCTGGATGATTAGGGCCCAATGTGAGGTGACCAGAGGGGCGCAGAGATAGAGCGCAGAGCCCTGGGTCTTGTCCTCGAACTCAATGACCCTGCGAAAGTCCTACGCTTTCCATGGACATCAACCATTATTTTCACGCAGCTGAATAATTGAAGTAAATTTTTTAGAAAAAGTCTGAATAAAATCCATATACTCTCAGCATCATCTTTATTGCCCTGTGGAAACTACACACAGGTGGTGCTTGTGGTCATAGCATCAACTTGAAACTGTTTTGGGGACAGGGGCACAGAACACTTGGAACTTTGAGGAAAATCCCAGAACCAACAGGAACCGCTTTGTTTCAGGAGAATGAATGGAAGAGGCTGGGCTCCCTGGCCTTGGGAGGCTGACAGTCAAATGGGCTGGAGATCCCATGGCTTGGGATTTGACATAGTTTCTCACACCCACACCTAGGACCTGCTGTGCTGGCTCTCTGCCATGACAGAGGTACTTTTGACCTTGCAGGCTGCAGGTTGAGAGTACTTACAAAAAGTGCCCCCAGGTAAGTTCACAAGGAAGAGGTCCCTCCCTACAAAAGGGGTCTCCTTGGCAAACCTGACCTTCCAGGGTAAGGCCATAGTATAGGCCTCCAGCTTCCTGGGAGAGCAAAGTTGTTCAAGTCAGGGCCTGAGAGGGGCAGTGGGTAGGTCTTTGCTGTTAGACACCCAGATAGAATCTCTGTAGGGAAGAGAGGTGTGGAGCCAGAGCTCTCAGGAAATACCTATTGTCATCCTTGAGGCACAAGACCTTCTTAGTCAGCCCTGGGCTCACAGCCAGAACAAGGATCCCCATTCAGGGAGCTGCCGTGGACAGGGCAGGGTGGAAAGAAGAGGAGAGACGGCCTCCTAGCTGTCCTCAGAGTGTGGAGGAAGGTGCTGAAGGAATCATCTCTTATCCTGCCTTATAGTCTCAGAGTGAACAATTAAGTCAAGAAAATACAAGTATCCAAGGGCTCCATTTCTATGATGTAAGCCGACATTCTGGGGATGGGTGTAGCAGCTGAGAGAGCTGCAGGTCAGTACCACAGACCAGCAGGGGATGGCGGTGAAGTAATGGCTGGCACCATCACTCTGTGTGTCTCACAGACCTCCAGGTTGCAGGATTCTGGGTACCCTGTTGGAGTTATGGCCTCAATGGAACCGGACAGATCTCAGAGCTCAGGACAAAGGTCTGAGACCTGACTCAGCTCCACCGCTGCCTCTGGTGCACTAGTCTATGTTCTTCCCTGTGGTGGGGAGGCCCTACAAACTCCATCAGTGATGAGAGGGTCCTGGAGGAGCCTTGGCCACAGTGACATACCCACCCTGTGCAGGCTCTCAGGGCCCTGCAGACTGCTCTGGGAGGGGAACACAAGGCATAAGGAGACAAAGAAATGAATTGGGTGGGGACAGGGTCAAGTCATGGGCCCAGTGGAAGACCCAGACAGGAGGACCTTATCCTAAATGTGTTCACAGTCATGATTAAGAAAGACCGCAGGTCCCAGTTTACCAGTTACAGTTTCAACATAAGCTGTCCCCCCACCGGCTCTTGTGTTTGGACACTTGGTGTCCAGCTGGGGCCACTGTGCAGACCTCCTACCTCAGCACTGTGCCTTCCCAACCATCATGTACTGTACCCCTATGAACACACCTCTCCTCCCTTAACTTGGTTTTTGATGGGACTGAGTCACAACGGTGAGAAGAGTGACCAGCACAACAATCCTTTTACGGACCCTGTGCTGCAGGATGAAGCTGACGGGAGACCTCCCCCCAGGAAGGAGGAATCCCCCCTTCTCCCCTCCCAGTGAGTTCTGTGTGTGGACAGTGGAGGCAGTGCAGGAGTGGTCCACCGTGTCTGCATGGGGAGGGCCTGCTGGACTCGCTGCCTCTCTCTGGCGTTCCTTCCTGTCACCCCTGAGGCGCCCCTTGATCCTGCCTGGACTTGCTCAGGGCAGCCATCCTGCCGGTCACCGGCTCATATTATCTCACTGTCCAAGTTTTTTGCCAAACAACTTTGTCTTGATGCTAGGAGACCAGAGGCTAAAGCTCTAGGCCTGCCAGAGGCCCCTGCAGGGTGGGAAGCCTGGGGGAGGGCAGACCTGAACCCTTAGTGGATGTGGTGCAGGCTCAGGCAAGCACCCCTCAGAGCGGGAAATGTGGCTGTTCTATTTTTCAACCAATTCTAGATTTTAAGTTCCTCAGAAGTGAAATTGTATCATAATGCTTCTGTTTTTAGTCTCTTCCTCTCCACAGAGCCACAAGCAGGCTTGGCCCAACGCTGACTCACTCAGTATTTATGAACACAGTGATCAAGTTTGTTGAACATAATAAGCCTGTGTGTGTGGTTAAAGATCAGGAAGTCAGAGATACTGTGGAAGAGCAGCCTAAAGGCTGTTTAGGATGGCTGTGGGAAAGCCCTTGGCATCCTGGGGGCATACCCAGGACCTTGTAGAAGTCAGCTGGGGTGCAGGGCAGCCAGAGCAGGAGGGGCGGGAACAGTCAGAACAAGAGAGACACCAGTGCTGTGTCCATGAGCTGGACCCATTGAGAGGCGTCCTCATGAATGACATTAACCTGTCCTGGACACTAACCCTAGACAGTGCTAAGACGTCCCCCCACCAGTGACACTGAGTGGATGGCACCCTAAGATTACCATTCTCAGAGGCAAACCCCCGTGAGTTCTCTAGGATCTGCAACCAGGAGTGCAGGCACAATGAAAGCTCACGTGACAACATGTTCATTTTTAAAATAGCTTTGTTGGCTTGCAGTAGAGTCTCCTATGGCCTAGGCCGGCCTCGAACTCAGTATGTAGATGAGGCTAGCTGTAAATTCCCGCTTCTCTTGCCCCTATTTTCTGACCTCTGGGATTATAGGCATGAAGCACCACACCTGGCTGTGCAGTGTTTGTTTTCGGCATGGGATTGCGCTGTGTAGCCAGGGCTAGCCTTTGTGAGTGAGTGCCATGGCTGTGGAAAGTGGTCGCTCTAGTTGTACAGCACCAGCGAGCTATGAAGAAAGTCAGTTGCCCCTCAGTTATGTAAAGGTTGGTAGACATTATCGACAGCTTTCATGTGCTACGAAAAGCTAGCTGTCTGTGAACAGTGCCGATGACACTGCCGCCTAAGAATGTCAGATGCCAGGAAACTTTTATAATACAGCAAAGGGAACGATGGAGAGTATACCATGAATCTGTCAGAACTTGGTGATAGAATGGGGTGTGGGGTGACAAAGTGACATTCAGATGTTGGGTTCACAAATGAAGCCTGGGAAATCTCAGTTTAATTTTTAACACCCATGGTGGGCGTTCCTGAACAGGGAATCTTTTTTGTTTTGTTTTGAGATAGGGTTTTTCTGTGTAGCTCTGGCTGTCCTGGCACTCATTCTGTAGACCAGGCTGGCCCTGAACTCAGAGAGATCCATTTCTTTCTGCCCCTTGAGTGCTGGGATTAAAGGTGCACACCACCGCTGCCTGGCAGCTGGACAGGGATTCTAAGGCCCAGAGAATTTGTGAGGTTCTTACAACAGGCATTGGTGAAGGCAGGGTCTAAGAAGGGGGCTCAGATGCCTCAGTGAGTGAAAATGCCTGTTGTCACTTGGCAGCTAAACTCAGTCCTAGGACACGCACAGTGGAAGGAGAATCAGCTCCTGAAAACTGTCCTCTGGCCTCCCTCCTCCACAACACATTGATAAATTAATTAAAGAGAATGCCCACAGAGCGAGACTGGACCCCACACATCTTCCTAGAGCCTTAGCACACTAGTATAAACTGTTTTCCTAGGGATCGCCTCCTTTATTCTGATCTGAAGGGCCAGCAGCAAACCTATATTCACTGTGTAATAAAGACAAAAAGGGGGAGCCTAGTGGTGATATGTTATATATTTAATAAAATCAGTCTGGAATATCAGAGGACAGAGCCATATCTCCAGACTTTTGTTTGATTGTTTGTTGGAGACAGGGATTTCTGTGTAATAGTCCTGGCTGGCCTGGACTTGCTTTGCAGACCAGGCTGGCCTTGAACTCACAGAGATCCTCCTGTCTCTGCCTCCAAAGTGCTGGGACTAACGGCGTGTGCCAACTCTGCCTGGCTTGACTCTGGCAGATCAGTGGGTAGATCTCTTCTCTAATATCCCAGACTAGTTTTATTAAATATGTAACATATCACTACAGAGCCTACTTCTACATCTGGGAGATGGGATCTCTTAAGTGTACAATGGAGGGCACCAGAATAAAATACTGTATGTCCATGGTTTGTACAGTACTTTTTAGAATGTTACTGCTGGCCATGAAACTGGCATGCCTCTCAGATTCCTCACTGTCCTTATTAGAGCCTCTGTACAGAGTCAGAGGCTGTGACGCAGATTGTCTTCCCCGAGTTCCGCTGGTATCAGGTAAATCAGAGTAGCTACAGCTTCAGACCCCTCTGGGTGTCCACCCAGGTCCCTGCTCTGAACTGCACTCCCCTGCTCTGAATGGTCACAAGACATACTCCCAAAGAGACCCACTAGATCCTTCCCCAAACACCTTCAATCATCCAAGTGTGCATGCCTGTGCACAGGGTGCCTCCCAACCTACCCTGGGAAATGATTTGTAGTAGTGTGTTGACAACCTACCTGTCAGCTATAAGCTAGACACGTCTAAATATTATGTTCTATTAGCCAGAACATCATTTAAAAAAATTTAAAACAGTGGCAATATGGGGCTGAAGAGATGGCTCAGCGGTTAAGAGCACATAATGTTCTTCCAGAGGACCTAAATTCTGTTCCCATCGGCCACATTAGTTAGTTCCCAGCTGCCTCTAATCCAGCTCTGGGGATCCCACACACCCTCTTCTGGCCTCTTTGGGTACTGCAGTTACACACACACACACACACACACACACAACACTCAAGATAATCTCATATATTCATAATAACACCCTCCACTAAGTGGCAATTCTACTCATGACTGGGGGGGGAGAATATAGTGGTTAAAGAACTTTTCTTTCTCCACCCCTTTTATCCCCATTAAAATATTTTGAACCAAAGAATACAAAGCTTGTGGCTGTTTCTTCTGTGGCCCAGGGGGTGGAGCTCAAAGCAGGGATCTGGAGGGGTACCCAGAGGGATCTGAAGCTGTAACCTCTGAGTTTCCCTGATACCAGCGGAACTGATACCCTAACCCTAACCCTAAGAGCTCTCATCTCACACATCTCCCTAGAGGAAGATGGTTTTCTTCACAAAGTCAGCATCTGGAGTCAAAGGTCCAGGCTCAAATCCCAGTCTTGCCCTGGTAAGATGAGGGATCTCCACAGGTCCACACCACTTCAGGTTTTTGTTTTGGTGTGTGTGAGTAGGCCAGAGGTCAACATTGGACATTTCTCCTAGTGCACTTTGTTTTGGGGGGACACGAGCTCACTGCTTTGGCCAGGATAGGACTTGCTGCCTCAGCACCGGGATCTAAGCCACCATGCCTGGGTGTGAACTCGACTCTTCATTCTTGCATGACAAACACGGAGCCAACTCCTCAGCCTTGGAGCATCAATTTTGACCTCTTTTTTTTTCTCCCTTAAAAAATTATTTTTATATTCATGAGTGTTTGTCTGCACCACACCCTGCCTGGACCCTTTGGATTTTCGGGTGGTTGTGAGCCACCGTGTGGTGTTGGGAACTCTACCCTGGGCCCTCCGCTAGAGCAGCCAGTGCTCTCTCTCACCTCTGCTATCCAAAGAAGAGGGAGAGCCAGGGCTACCCTTCAGATACTTTTGGAGAGTCAGTGAAGACTGCAGCCACACCCAGCTCCACTGAGGACGGGTACAGTGCTGAACAGGAGGAGGTTTCTGATGTTTGGTTTTAGCATGGATGCAGTTCCCATCAGGCCCAGTGACTCAGGCATGACGAACTGGGTATGATTGTTTGTTTCCTGGGTAACCTTGGTCCTCCCTGTTTCAATTAACAGAATGAAGTGACTGAAGAGCGAAGCCGTGGTAGCTTCTTGGTGTAAGGACCAATGACCCTGCTTCCTTTCTGCCCCCAGGAATCAAGGCACCAGCTCTTCCAAAGTGAAGATCCAAAGCATCATGGGAAGAAGGCTCAGTTACCCCAACCAGGCAGAGCAGTCACCAAAGATTGCAAAACTCATACCACTTCTTGGTTTTGTAGGAAGCTTTCTGGGGTTCATGCTGGCACATGCATGTATGTGTGTCTTTGAGTGTGTAGGGTGGATCCGAATGTGGCTATAGGCCAGGCTAGATTCTCTAACCTGGTGTTAGTGGTAACAAAGATGTGTTAGAACCAGACCAGATGCTATTCAGGCCACGCCCATCTGCAGCTGCATCTCTCTCTCTCTCAACTCTTTGCAGATTTTGTGTATAGCCCACCAGCCACCAGTCTCCCAGGCTTTCAGGAGCTACCAGTGACATATTCATATGATGTAACTAAATGACCTTTCCTTCCCTTCTCTGCATCCTCCAAGTCACATATTTCTTCCTCTGAAACACAAGACTGTTTTAGCTTCCTCTACTACCCTGGAATCAAGACAACCTGTCTAAAGCTTGAGCTCCAAACCTGAGACCTTGCCAGATGGGCCCTTGCTTTTGAGATGGAGTCCAGATTCTGGGCAGTTCAAGCCCCTCAGGAAAGCAATGTCATTGATACCTGGATCATAGCAATGTCTATAATTCTGGGACACTGAGGCAGAAGGATTTCATATCCAAAGTAAGTTTGGACTCTATAGTAAGACCCTCTATCAAAAAACAAACAAACAGTGATTTAGAGCACACTGCTGTTCTTCCAGAGGTCCAGGGTTCAGTGATGAGCACACCCATATGGCAGCTTACAACCAACTACAGTTCTAAAGGATATGATGTCCTCTCCTGGCCTCTGAGGGCATAGTATGCATGTGGTACATAAACATACATGCAGGTAAAATGCTCATACACATAAAATTATTTTAAAAAATTCAAAACACCGGGCTGGAGAGATGGCTCAGCGGTTAAGAGCACTGACTATTCTTCTGGAGGACCCAAGTTTTTTTTCCCAGCATCCACATGGCAGCTAACAACTGTTTGTAATCCCAAGATCTGACACCCTTACACAGTTATACATGCAGGCAAAGCATCAATTCACATAAAATAAAAATAAAATTTAAAAAAAACTTAAAATACCAAAATTACAATAATATCCATTAATGAAAAGTCTAACAAGGTGTATCCAGGGAACCTAGGGCCATCTCAGCCTAGCTATGGTACCAGAAAAGGTACAATTTTTGTCATTATCTGTGTTGAGAAGCTGGCAACATGGTCGCCATCACCTTATTTTGTGTTGTACCCCTTCCTCCCACTGGATGACAGCCACTCTGAGGAACTAGGGACACACTGTCCTGCAGGCCCGGAGTAGCCTGGGCTCCACGTATGTCATCTGGTCTGATGGACCACCCCTGGTTGAAGGTCCCCCTCCCTTCAGACTTCATTCCAGCCTCCCAGACTTAGAACAAAAAACATAAAGTCCACTCTCCAAGAACAACCTGAGGACCCTGTGATCACTCTGATGCACACTCCTTCTGAGCTATGTGATGGGTGCTTTAGGGAGGTGGAACTCCAGAGGTGCACATCCTAATAGATGGGTCTGTGAACAGACGTCGGCCTCTCTCAATCCAAACACTGCCATGGAGCCCAAGCCAGAGGACACATGTCATGAGCACCCTCCAAAAACACAAGCAGGAAGTCACTGTGGGGTGAAAGAACGCAAATTCCCATTTGTTTCTCTGGCATCGCTGAACTTGTCTTGCTACCTCCGACTAACTCTCATGTGCCATCCCTTCTCCTCCTCTGCTGGTCTTCTGGACTCAAACCAAGCCTCCCTGTGTCTTTTTGATTCTGGGCTCACAGATTATCTCCTTGTCACCGGAAATTTAAACAGTCTGAGACAGGGCTCCTTTAAGCTCACTTCCCCTGCCCTGCTCCCCCACCCCACCCAGTTGCTAAAGATTCAGGAAATGCAAACCCCACATAAAGATAAGCTGGACGGAACAGCAGAGGACCAGCTCTGTGACCTTGGTGGGCACTGACTTCCGCTCCTGCACCTCAGAGTGCACAGTGCAGGACCATGAGCTTCAAGATGGAACTCAGTGAGGGTCTCTCAGGACACCCCCAAACCCTGGGCCAGGAGAGAGAAACAGTAGCTCTTTCTCCCTACGAGGACCTTAGGTGATCCCTAAAGATCCAGCCTATTAGGGGAAGGAAGGCTGGAGAGACATCTCAGCAGTGAAAAGCACTTGGATGCTATTCCGGAGGATCTGGATTTGATCACAAACAACACAAAGATACATAATAACAGAATGGTACATACAGATGATGGCTACCAGTCTTTCTTTCTTTTTAAATTTTTTTTATTTGCCTTTGTGTTTGCCAGGAACTGGGAACTGGAACTACAGACAGTTGTTAGCTGCCATGTGGGTGCTGGGAATTGAACCCCGGTCCTCTGGAAGAGCAGTCAGTGCTCTAACCGCTGAGCCATCTCTCCAGCTCCTACCAGTCCATTCTTAAGGGAGTTGAGAAGAGAGACCAGTCACTCAACAGTAAGGAGCTGATGGCTGGTCTCCAGAGCGGCACTTAGTGACTCAGAGAGGAACATATTTCTGTCAGCTCGGATGGGACTCTGAAAGCACAGGGCCCTTGGCTTGGGGCAACTTCTGACTTCGTACCCAGTAACTCTGGCACCCCAGGCTCCTCAGACAGCCCTGGACGTGAAGAACCCTGCCTCTTGGTTCTGGAATGATCTCCACAGGTGTATCCAGGACAAGCCCTTGCTTTAATTAAGGCTTGGCTACCCTGGGGGCCTCACCAGTGAGGAAAAGTCAGTTTCCCTCTTGAGTTCCCCATGGGCAAGGCCAGTTGGATGTACGTGATCAATCTCAACTTACAGCTCTGAGTGAGAGGAAGGAGGGGCAGAAAGGTGAATCATGCAGCAGAGAGGCTGGGAACAGATGGAGGGTTGTTGTAGGGTTGGGCCTTTAGCCCCAGGCACCTGGGCCAGGCCACTCATTTGATTGAGAACATTGGGACATCATCTCCTAATTGTAGAAGAGAAAAACTCTTTCCTAATCCCATCCACCTCCATGCCCTAGCAACCTCTATGACTCCAAACAACCAAGAAACATGAGACAGTTCAAGTAGATTTTGGTCCTCACAGTCTCAGGTTTTAGAGAAAGATGCCAATCCCTGTGTCTGGGGGCCCAGGTGCTGGGAAGAATGTAAGATAGAGGACATTCAAGATGATGGTGTTCATGAGTGGCCAGACAGACTAAGGAGCTTGGGGACAAACAGGTAAGCACTGACTGCATGGCCCTGGATATGCTAGCAGCTGAGGAGCCATGGAGGCCATCTGTGGGTATGGAAATGCTCTAAGACCATGTCCCACCATTCCATGACCCAATGCACCAAGCTTCCTCTGCTACCACCTCACCTACTGTGCCACTGAGTCTGGCAGTCGTCCTCCTACAGGAAGCCCTCCCTGATCATTTACTGACATAATACTCCCTTCCTTAGACCCCTCTCTGAGTGCCAGGCATTATGAAGAAATTTGATTCTTTATGCACTTGTTGGTTATGAATCCTTTTCTTTCATTGATTAATTTTTAGGGAACCTTTAGGTTTACAGCAACTTTATGCCTCTTGGATAGCCCACCACAGAGCCCAGAGTCACTATGAACACTGAGGCAAAGGGGCTACACAATCGAGAGCAAACCAGGAAGTGTTTAACACAAAGCTGGCGCACAGAGCCGCCAGGCAGAAGATGAAGGAAATTTGGAGGGTGGAGACGGGGTAGAAAAATAGCTCGGCGGGTAAAGGTGTTTGCCACGTAACCCTGGCAACCCACGTTTGATTCCCTGGAGGCCATGTGAAGGTGGGGTGGATTCCCCAGAGCTCTCTGACCTCCATGTTCTTGCTGTGATGTGTACATCACCTCATGCTACCATCATCCATGTACATTTGGGTACACGCACAGCATGGCAGTGAGGGATGTTGGGGATCCTTCTACCTTGGCCCAAAGCCCATGGTTATGCGCAGCTCTGCCAGCCCTAACCTAAAGCTCCATAAAGGAAAGGTCCACAGTGAGAGGCTCCACCACCCCATGTGGAGGGCACAGGGCTGTGTAGATGGTGGGGATATCTCAGTCTCATCTCCAGAAGTCAGGCTGATCCCCACTGCAAGCAACGACCAGCCATGTGCTGTGCTGTGTCTTCCTTCTGATGATTTTATTTCATTTACTTATTTGAGACAAGATGCCACTCTTTAGACCAGCCTGGCCTGAAATTCCATCTGTAGTCCAGACTGCCCTCAAATCATAGTGATCATCCTGCATCATCTTCCCAAGTATTGGGATTATATGTGTGACACATCATGTCTAGCTTTTGAAATGAGATCTCACCGTGTTGCCTGGCTGGCCTTGAGTTTCTTTCTAATCTGAAGTGGTTGTCCTGCTTCTGCCTCCAAATGTGTGGGACTACAAGAGCATGGTCATGCCCAGCCCCGTGGTTTACTTTGTAAACACTCGAGAGACTGTTATCAACAGTGAGCCTGGGGTTCTCCGTTCACAGGACATTTTCCCGCCTCCGCTTTCACAATCCAACTCTGGCCGCTTAAAGCGCCATTGAACAAGGCGATCTGGTCTCAGCGTGGCGGTGAGTACTGTTCTTGCTCTAACTGCCAACCTGTCACAGTCTAGAGTCACCTCAGGAGAAAAGCTCCACTCAAGAACCACGAAATCAGATCGGCCTGTAATCATGTCTGTGGGCAATTATCTTGGTCATTAATTGGTGTGGGGGTGAGCCAGCAGTGCTCTTGCTTCAAGTTCATGTTTAGGTTCCTGCCTTGACTTTCCTAACGATGGCCCAAGTGTAAGCTGATAAACCCTTTCATCCCTAATTGCCAGAGAGTTTTGTCAAGGGCTTTTCCCATGCTACAAGGTCTCCACAGCTCACCTTGGTCCTGGATAAGCTCTGTCCACTGTCCTTAGGTGACGAGATGGGAGGTGTCCCCACCCAACACGGTGTCCCACACCATCCTCCACAAAAGGCTTCCCCGTGGGAAGGAGAAGGAGCCACGGCAGGAAGAGCAGGTGGCGAGAGGAAGACACACGGGCAAAAGTGAGGGAAGCAAGTGGAGGATCCAGAGAAGCACTGGGCACCTCACCCTGGCGTCCAGAAGCCCTTGACAGGATGGAAACAAAGCAGGACGGTTTGCTGGTGACCACTGAAGATGCAGGCCATCAAATATACAGTACCCACTTCCTGTGTCATGGGAGATAAACAACAGGCTCAAATAAATCTCCCTGAGCCACCCAGCTATCTGAAGCATCCTGACACAAACTGATATTCTTTGTAAACATCATCATCGAAAATGGTCACTGATGTCTCGGGGGCAGGGAAGTGGAAGAGGAGAGCTGAAGTGGGACATAGTCCTTCCTAGGCCTCCAGACTGGCCTGTGACAGGACCTCTCTGTATTTTGGTTCACTCTACAATGGAAAAGAATTAGAAGTTTCTGCTCAATAAATAGCAGTCTTGTGGTGGGGTGGCGGAGACAGAGAGACACAGAGAGAGAGACAAGATGGAACAGGAGAAACCTTCCTTGACACTTTTCCCACCGGGCACTGACCAGGTCATCCCTGCCTAACTTCTGAGATGACACAAGACCAGCTGCATTCAGGGTGGCATGGCCATGGCCTCTACTCAACATTTCTACTTGAAACAATAGGGGCACATGCCTTTAACTCCAGTAGAGGCAGAGGGATCTCCATGAGTTCAAGGCTGTCCAACACTACATAGTAAGATCCTAGCACAAACAACTTCTGAGAATCAAGTTTCCTGGGAACATTCAGTGCCAGTGGCCTTGGAGCAGTGATCTCAACACCAGAAAACAAGGTAAGGTGAAGCCCCCCACACTGTGGTCCTTGACCTTGGCTGTTAGGCTGACTAGAATCACCAAGGGAAAAAGCCTCTGGGAGTGTCTATAAGGGCTTACATAGATGAGGGTAACTGGGTCTACAGATCTATGGTCTGGGATCCAGTCCTGGCCAGCTGACCACTAGCTCTCTGTGACCATTTGCTTCAAGTTCACGGCTGTCACTCCACTAGGATGGACCATAGCATCCTGAAGCTGCTTTGGTGAGGCATTTTGTTACAGCCACAAGAAAAATAATCAAAATATAAACCAACAAAAGAAAGAAAACCTCTAAAACATACATATGCACAAATCCCAAGAGTTGCGGGTATAAACTCACTAAGATGAGGTTAAAGGATGTATTTCAGGAAGGCAAGAAGTGATTCCAGATTTGAGAAGAATAATCCCAAAGTCTGAGAAGCATGATGGAAAATCTGTACCCAAACCAGAAAACAAGAGTCTCTGGCTTTAGGGGAAATAGAGGGTCAGGGACAGCACAGGAACATTACAGTGTGTGAGTTGGGAGAGGTAACGGTTAAAATGAAAGCAGCCTGCGGTTCTGTATTATTCGGGAGGAGGGGAAACACTGGTTAATTTTAGACTTTAATATAGCTGCTAAGATATCCAGGGCAACCACTGAAAACAGGCCCAAAATAAGATTCTACTTAAGATAGAGAAGGGGGAAGGCAGTTCAGGGTAGAGAACAGAAAACTTAGACACAGTCACATGCTACCAGGGACCATAATTCGTCATTAAGCATGCAATGAATCTTTTTCTCTAATTTTTTTTTTTTTTTTTTTTTTGATTCAGCATCTCAATCAGTAGCTCAGATAGGCCTTGAACTTGGAATCTTCCTGCCTCAGCTTCTGGAGTGCTAGAATGATAGAAAAATGCCAATCTACCAGGCAAGACAGATAAGACCCAAACCCAGACACCAAAGTTCTGCGGGACTATGCTTTGACACACTGTAAATATTTGTCACTCCTTTTTGGTTTGATAAAACGCTGATTGGTCAAGTAGCTAGACAGGTTGTAGAGGTGGGGCAACCAGGCTAGGAGAATTCTGGAAAGTGGAAGAACAGAGCAGAGATGCCAGCAGATACAGAGGAAGCAAGACAAGATGCTGCTCTGAGCAAAATGGTACCAATCCATGTGGCTAAGCATAAATAGAAATATGGGTTAACTCAAAAGTATACGAGTTAGCAAGGAATAAACCTGAGCCATAGACAAAAAAAAGGGTTCTAGAACACAGAGACAGAGCCCCAGTGAGCTTCCCAGTGTGTTGCTTGAGTGGGCCTTGGTACAGAGACACCGTGGTGTGTGTGGCTGAGCTACAAGGGTTTAAACTTGAGCTGCAACAAGGCGTGTTCCTGCAGTTACACAGGAGTCTTGATACTTGATACCAGCACGAGCTGCACATGACAGATTTCAGGTTTCTGTTCATATAGACAAAAAGGGAACAGAGTTAAAGATGGTTTCTTGGTAGCAGCATTTTCGTGGGAGAGCTCTGTTTGCTGGTGGTGAGCAGAAGACTCCTTCTGACTCAGCCATGGGGCAAAGACCTCGAGGCCCTTTTAAGAGGCCCTGCAGCCAAACACTTAAATGGTGCTTATGAGCCGGGGTGGCTGTTCTCTACTTGGTACCAGTGTGGACCCTAAGAGTCCCTAGATTTGGGGTGGTAAACATGGTTCCTGCCAATACCTCTGTCAAACCACCATAGTCAAGCCTTTAATCCTAGCCATGCCTAAGCAGATTAACAGTGTGGTCAGAAAAGGATAAATAGTAAAGAGATTCAGTCAAAAAAAACCCAAGTAAAAACTCAAAATGGTTCATAGTGTTTTTAAAAATATACATAGGCTTGGGAGAGAAAGGAAAAAAAAATGAAGTCCTTTAAAAAAAAAAAGTATAAACACACACACACACATACACACACACACAAACACACACTCACACACACTTAGGACTGTGGGACCTCCAGACTAGGCAAGGCCAGAAACTTCTTACTACAAAAGAGCATTGCTTTAAAATATGTAAAGTAAAAACATCAGTATTGCAAGCAGGAGTTCAAATGCCATGAGACATTTTAACACATTGTGCTTTCCATTCAGGAGCCTGTGGGGCTCATGTCTGTGAGACAGGAGGATGGCCACAGAGCCGTGTTCCCAGCTCACATCTCTTCCAATAGCTAACAGAGAAGGATAGAAGACACAAGAACAACCATGCCTGTGTGGTGGTTCACGCCTTTAATCCCAGCACTCAGGAGGCAGGGAGTCCCCGGCCAGCCTGGGCTATCTAGTGAGTTCTAGGTTCCACAGAGAGACCCTGCCTCAAACACAAGCAGGCAAATAAAACCAAATCCAAATCAACCTTATTGTCTTGGTTGTGTAGACAAAACTAAATGCAATAATAAAAAAAATTCCTTCATGGGCTTATAAAATATTTAAGAAAAAACTGAAGAGATTACATATTCCACAAGAACAGTTCAAGTCACACTTCAAACTCTGTCAGAGAATCTGTAACCAATCTACTTTAAGAAGAGAAAAAGATAGTCTAGGCCTATCTATATGCCTGCCTGTCTGTCTTTCTCCACATCCCTGTCATTTTTCTCTTCTTATTTATTTAATTTTCATGACAGGTTCTCACCAGATGTCCAGGACAACACCTGCCTCTTCCCCAGGTGAGGAGACTACAAGTTCGGCCACTGTGCCTGCCACAGCCCTCTTCCTTATCTCCAGCAGAGTGAAGAGCCTGTCTCACTGAGTGAGGAATGGATGGAAGGCTCTTGACGATACAAGTTGAGGAAACATGGCAAGGCAGACCCTGGAGTTAATGAGTCCTTTCCAATATTGGGAGGACAAAGGAACAAGGTCATACCAGTATCTAGGAATGATTTATGCAAAAAAGTCATAGCATGACGTGCTTCTTCAAATTCAGATGAAGGAGAGTCTGAAAGATGAGTCTGAGATTCCAGGTAGCAGTGAGGGATCAAAAGGCAGAAATTACAGAGACCCAGTGTTAAGAAGAATTATCTGTTGAGTGTCTGCCCTGGTCAGTCTTCACCGTCAACTCGACAAGGCTTGGAATTACTATAGAAACAGACTTCTGGGTCAATGAGGGCATCCAGGGAGTTTTAACTGAAGAATGAAAACCCACCCTGAATATGAGACGCCATCCCATGCTGAGGTGTCAGAATAAATACACAGAGGGACGAGAGCGGAACAGCAGCAGCCAGCCCTCTCCACTCCCGACGCTGGGCACCTCATGCTCCGGCCGTCAAGTCTTCCCACTGTAATGGGCCATACTCTTTACACACCGGAAAACCAAAAGAAACCCTTCCCTTGGTTCTGCCGGCAATTCTATCCTAGCCCAGAGGTTTTTAAAAAGAAAGATGAACTTATTTTTATTTGATGCATGTGAGTGCTTGCGTGCATGTGTGCATGTGTTCCGTGTGCATGCAATGTTACAGGAGGCCTAAAGAAGGTTCCAGAACCAGAGTTACACTCTGTGAGACACTGTATGGGTGCTGAGAACCTAATCCAGGTTCTCTGCAAGAACATCCAGTGTCATCTCTGATATCTCTCCAGTCTCATATCCAGGGGTCCCTTCTGCCCCTACCTGGCTTTTCAACCTTTCAATCAGCAAATGATCACAACTGACACCAGCAAACCCCAGGATCGGCCTGTCTCCGAGCCCCAGCTCTCCATGGCCGGGAGAGCAGACCACTGTACCTGGTTCTACCAACTAAGCCATCTCTTCAGTCCCAACATAAGGGTTTTTGTTTATTTGTCAGGTTTTTTCTTTTGAGCCAAGCTCTTACAATGTGGACCTTGACCTCCCTCCCTATGTAGACCAGGCTGGCCTCGAACTCAGAGATGTGCCTGTCTCCCAGGTGCTGGGATTAAAGGTGTGGGCTTGGCTGTGTGAGTTTTTAAAGCCTACCCTTTGACCAGCACTTCCCCTTCTTCCAGAATACCATGAGGGCTGAAAACAGTACATACAAATACTGCCAAGTGGCTTTCTCAAAGCAAGCAGGCTCACCTTGACCTTGGTAGCGGATGGCTGCGTTGGGGGCCTGGCTCTGGGGGCTTCTCCTGTAGCTGGTCAGTCATGCTGCTTTCATGCTGCTGGGCAGGCGGGAAGAAGAGACCTGGGTCTGAGGGAAAAGGAGAAGGCAGGGTCACTCTCACTCACTCCTCCATCCCCATCACCTGGCAGAGGCCACTGTTCCAAAGCCAGAAGAGTTCCAGAAGCTTCCTTCACCCTCCCATCCACTGGGCAAGACAGTGGGAAGGCGCACACACAGACATTTCCCAAGCTGTGCAATGTGTCCAGAGGAGCCCGAGGAAGAGGCAAGTAAAATGACTTAGATAAGGTCCCCAAAATACCAAGAGAGTTAAAGGAAGCTGTGGTGCTAAATTCTACAGGACAGGACTCCTCAACTGTCTGCCTAGCTCCAGGAGCTGGGACACAGTGCTCCACCAACTGTGTGTGTGAGCTCCAGGAGCTGGGACACAGTGCTCCACCAACTGTGTGTGTGAGCTACAGGAGCTGGGACACAGTACTCCACCGACTGTGTGTGAGCTACAGGAGCTGGGACACAGTGCTCCACCAACTGTGTGTGTGAGCTCCAGGAGCTGGGACACAGTGCTCCACCGACTGTGTGTGAGCTACAGCAGCTGGGACACAGTGCTCCACCGACTGTCTGTGTGAGCTCCAGGAGCTGGGACACAGTGCTCCACCGACTGTCTGTGTGAGCTACAGGAGCTGGGACACAGTACTCCACCGACTGTCTGTGTGAGCTACAGGAGCTGGGACACAGTGCTCCACTGACTGTGT
>PVIH01023099.1:0-25611 GCA_004025045.1 Sigmodon hispidus
AAGCATTACTGGGTCAGTGGGACCATGGGACTGTCTGCTCCCTGCCCAGGGAGGGGATGGGGAGTTGCAGTGAAGAAAAATGACCAGATGTGTTGGGAGGGGGAAGAGACCTTGAATAAGGATATACAGGGATGAAAAAAAAAAATTCAGAGGGAAAGATGAACACAAAGAAAATATAGGTGTAGCAATCTTATTTGTAATTCTTCCCTTGATAAGCCATGCCTATCATTCTTATCCTCTGTATAGTTATTGTTAACTCTTCCACATTTTAAATTCTTTTTACTGTGTTTTTTTTTGATAAATACAAAATAAAGAAGAGAGAAAAAAAAAAGAAAAAAAAAAAACAATGCATTTTTCCTCATTAAAAGTGTTGTTCTAATAACTTTGGTAAACAGACTTGAAAAACACTTGAATGTATTTCTAAACAATGCATTTGTTCTAAACAAAGTCATATTTTTTCACATTGGTGTTGTAAGAGAAAATGCTTCTTTTACTAGGAAAGACATTGCATTTCTTCTAAGTAAAAGTGTTTTTTCACTTTTAAAAGAAGGGTTAAATAAGAGTCTATCATATCCTAGAAAAAACAATGAATTTGTTCTAAGTAACCTTATATTCTTTTAAAGTTGGGACTGGTGTGAGGGTTAGGATTAGTGTTAGGTTTAGGATTTAGAATAGGATTGGGTTTGATATGAGGATTATAGTTAGGGTTAGATTTTATTGTAATGTTTAGAGTTTGGAATAGGATTAGTTTTGGTGTGAGGGTTAGAGTTAGAATTGGGGTTAGGGTTTGGTTTTGAGAGTTTAATGAGGGTAGCTTGATCTTCTAGAAGTAATAATGTGTTTTAAGGAAGCTGATTGTTTTGTTCAAATTGGTAAACCATTGTGCAAGAAAAGTCACCAGTTTTTCAAAGAAAAACAATGCATAGACCAAACAGCATATAATTAATAGAAGACTTTGTGTGGTTATCTAGGACTGCTGCTCCAGACTCCTACCCTAGGAAGGGTCAGAAACTTTATACTACAGACCAAAGATCAGGTAACAGGGAGCAGATATGGACCAGGGACCAGACATGGCCAAGGGAAGAGAAATAGATGATGAATTGGAAACTGAAGATCAGGGTTCAGAAACAAAAGACCAGAGAACAGGAAACAGGGACCAGAAACCAAAGAATAAGGAATAAATAAAAAAGAATAAGGAACAGAAACCAAAGAACAAGTGACCAGGGATCAGGATCTAGGGACCCAGTAACTGAATACAAGGACCAAGGACCATAAACCCACACAAGATAACAGGAAAGATGAAGCAGGGTCCTTGGACCAGAACCAGGTACCTATAACAAGGGACAAGGAACCAGAAACAAGTGATCATGGACTAAAAATCAGAAATAAGGTACCAGGGACCAGCTACAAAGGAGGGAGCAGACATGGACAGGAGAACAGACATGGACCACAACCAGGGACCAGGAACCATTTACAAGTGGCCAGAAAATAGTAATCTAGAACAGATATGGCCCAGGTATAAGACAAAAAACCAGGGACTGTGGCAATGGATTAAGAACAAGGGACTAAGAAACAAGAGTCAGGGAACAAGACTGACAAACAAACAAAAGACAGGGATCAGGCAATAGAGACCAGTGACAAAGAAAGACACTGTCCAGGAACCAGACATGGACTGGAGACCAGAAAACAGAGATCAGGGACAAGGAAACAGATAACAGAAAAGTGACTATATATGAGGCACCAGACAAGACACCAAACAGGAACAAACACAAACAGGAACCAAGGACCAAAGACCAGGGTTTAGAACAGGGACAAAGCACTGTCCATGAAGTACATGGACAGAAGAGACACATACTAGACATAAAACAGGAACAGACACAAACAGGTACCAGGAACCAAAGACCAGGATTCAGGAACCAAAAACCACGGACCAGTTAGTTACCAGAGACTAGAGATCAGGGAAGAGAGACCAGAGAACAGGAACCAAAGATCAGAAAAAAGAAACCATGGACCAAGGACCAGACTAGGGATCAGGGACCAGGGACCAGGAACCAAATACCAGAGATCAGATGTTAGACATGGACATGGAATGAGACACGCATCATAGAGCTGAAACAAAGGACCTGGGAACAGGCACGAGGAAAAGGAAAATGACAACCTATAACAGACAAGGATCTAGGACAAGATACAAACCAAGAACTAGTTCAAGGGATTAAAAACTCATTACCTGGTGAGGAACCAAAGAGCAAAGACCAGAGAACAGAGATCACAGAACAGGTACCAAGAACCAGGGAGCAGGAAACAAACATGGTGCAGGGACCAGACACAGATAGCAACCAGACATGAAAGAAGGATCAGGGACCAGGCACAAGGGAACAGTGATCAGAAACCAGGGACTTGGGTCCAAGGATCAGGAATCAGACAAGGACAGCAGATCAGAAACTAGACAAAGATCAAGAAGTAGATACAAACCAGGAACCAGGGACTAAAGACCAGTGTTTAGAGACAAAAAAAAAAATCAGCAGATACAAGGATTCAGAGACTGGGAATCAGGGACCAGGGACCAGGAACCAGGGATCAGGGACCAGAGACCACAGACAAAAAAAAAAATAGTAACAGGAGACCAAGAACCTAGGATCAAGGACAACAGGAAATAAACTAGACACAGACAAGGGAGCAAAAATAAGCAGGGACCACAGAGCATGGAATAGGTAACAGGTAACAAAAAACAGAAACCATAAACCAGCAACCTAGAACAGATAAAGTCCAGGGATCAGACATGGATTAGTTATCCATGAACAGGTACCAGGAACTGGGGACATGGGACCAGGGAGCAGGAATGAAGGATGAGGGACCACGGGCCAGAAACCAGGAAACATACAATAGAAAACAGTGAATAGAAAACAGGTCCCATATACCATGGACTAGAAGTAAACCAACTATCAGAAATTGACCAGTAAACAGACACAAATCAGTAACCAAACATGAACCAGGTACCATACAATGAAAGGGGATTAGACACAAACCAGTATCTGGACCTGGAACCAGGAACCAGGGATCAGAAAGCAAGAACCAGTGACCATGAACCAAGACCAGAAACAGACAAGGGACCAGACATGGAGAAGAGACAATGGATCAGAGACTAGAAACCAGGGATCAAGGTCCAGTGACCAGAGATAACCAGGGAACAGGAAAGATATAAAAGGGACCATGGAACAGATAGTGGGAACCAGGGACCAGAGATCAAACAAGGATCACAAATCAGAAACAGACCAGTGACCAGAAACAGACCAAAGACCAGTGATCAGGAACTAATTACCATGGACCACGGACCAGAAACCAGGGACAAGGGATTGGAGACTAGAGAACAGAAACCAGGGATCAGGGATCTCAGGCCAGGGACCAAGAACAAGGTACCAAGGTCTAGGGTTCAGAAATCAGGAATCAGGAACAAGGGACCAGGGAACAGATAATAGGGAAAAATAATCACAGACTTGATACACGGGACCATACATAAACAAGGGGCAATACATAGATCAGGGACCAGACACAGACCATGGTAAGACACGAAAAAGACACCAGAAACTTACCAGGGACCAGATATGGACCAGGAATCAGTGCCAGAGATCAGAGAATAGAAATAAAAAGCCAGTGATCAAAGACCAAAGCCAGGAACAGAAACTAGGGACCAGAAACCAGATAAAACCATATATCATGAACAGACAAAGACTAGGGACCAGACATGGACCAAGGACCAGGGACCACAGTCTAATGTCTAGGGACCAGAAACCAGATACAAGAGATTAGATATAATCTAAACACCATACATAGACTAAAGACAAGACATTGACAATTGACCAGAGACTAGAACCACAAAACAGATGTGGACCAAAAACTATACAAAAAGCAATAACAATGGAAAAAACTAGAGACCAGGAACCAGGTACCAGAGACCAGATAAGGACCAAATATAAGAATTAGACACAGACTAGGGACAAGACATGGATCAAGGGACAGGGACCAGGGAACAAAAACCAAAGAAAAGGATCCAAAAACTAGGGACCAAGAACCAGCCAAGGATCACTGGCCATGAACAAGACAAAGGCAAGGAAGCAAACACAAAGGAGAGACCAGGAAACAGGGACCTGAAACCAGGCACCAGGGACAATGTAACAGGAAATAGAAAACAGGGACTAGCTTCCAGTATAGAACACAATCAAGAGACCAGACATGGATTAGGGATCAAAAAACAGGTGCCAAGGACCAGAAAATAGTGATTATATATCAGGTGATACACATGGACCAGAGGACAGACATGGACCATGGAACAAACACAAATCATGAAAAAAACATGAACTAGGTACCAGGGACAAAGACCACAGTTCAGGGACCCAGGATCAAAGACCAGGGACCATAAACTAGGAACCAGAAATCAGGAAACAGAAAGAAGAAACAAAGAGCAAGAACCAGGAACCAGGTGCTAGGGACAAAGTACCAGGGACCAAAGACAAGTAAGGACTATAAACAGGCACTAGAGAACTGAGACCAGCGACCAGGGACCAGAGAGCAAATGCCAGGAGCCAGACATGAATAAAGGAACAAGGGACAAGGGATTAGGCACCAGTGACCTGTAACTAAGGACTAGAGACCAGGGTCGAGAGATCAGGGACCAGACAAGTGCCAGGGACTAGACAGAAACCAGAGACCAGGGATGAAAGACCAGGCTTTAAGAACAACTGATTAAGGAGCATTTCCAAAGGCCCAGGGACCAGGAACAAGGGACCAGGGACCAGTCTGTCTGAATTTGTTCTAAAGTCTAAAATTAGTTATCTTTGAGACTGAATATACTGTTACTTTCCTGTTTCATAAAGAAAAATATTTTGGTATTATTTCTATACATCCAGACTCGACTATCCACAACCATAAATGTGCCCAAAGATGTAAAACACACTACCATAGAGCTGCAAAAAGAACTCTACAGCTGTTCTTCATAGGGATGCATAGCAGTGTACACAAGAGAGTACAGACAGAAAACATCTGATATTCACAGCCAGTCATCCCACAGAATTTGGCTAGTGGGGCCTGTCAATAACTTAGCTTAATGGGACCATATCATGAATGTTGTTTAGTGGGACTTCTTCCCTAACTTTGCTAATGGGACTCCTCAACACAGAGTTATTCATGTGGCAAGTCAACCTGTAAAACCCTGGTTGTCATCTGGTAAATACTCCCATAGCAAGTTATCAAACATGATACAAGAACCAGAAACTAGGGACCAGGAACAAGGTTTCAGAAATAAGAAACCAGTGACTAGGTAGCAGGGCACAGAATATAGGAACCAATGACCTGGAGCATATATAATCCAAGGACAAATTATAGACTATAAATCAGAGACCAAGTACCTCGGACCAAAAAAAAAAAATCAGGGACCAGAGACCAATGGGAAAAAAAACAGGTACCAGGGTACCAAGAAACAGAAAACAGGAACCAGAAAACAGGTAATTAACACCAGACACTAAGGACAAGCAACCAGAAACAATAAACTAGACACCACCATGGACCAAACACCACAGGTTAGATGCCAGACACCATGACCAGGAAACAAGGGGTAAGACACTAAACACCAGACAGAGATCAGAGACCAGGAAATCAGGGATCACAGACCAAGAAAAAGGGACCAGACACCAGATACCAGGAGTAGACACAGACCAGGGACAAGGAACCCAAACCAGAGACCAGGAACCAGGGAACTGACATTGACCGTAGACCATACATGGACAAAAAAAAAAAAAAAAAAAAGACAGAATGAAGACCAGAAACAAGTAAGCAGTGCTTAGGAACTAAAGATCCAGGTCCAAAAATCAGACAAGGACCAGAGACAAGGGACCACACTCAGAGTAGGGACAAGACATGGATTGGGGACAAGGAACCAGGGACCAGAAACCAGGGAACAGGGACCAGGGACCAGGGGCCAGACATGAACCATGAACTAGATGAGGACAAGGGAGTAGACACAGACAAGGGACAGGGGATAAGGTGCCAGGTAACAGAAACCAGGGAGTCATGGCCTAGAAAAGACACAGTCTAAGGACCAGACATGGTTTATGGACCAGAGACCAGTAATCAAGGACATGGGACCAGGGAAAGAGACCAGGTAACAGATAAGAATGGACAGGAAACAGGGACAATACAAAGACCACAGCTCATGGACTGGATACAGACTAGCAAACAAACACAAACCAGGAAAAGGGGATCAGGAAGAGGCCAGGGATCAGATATCATCTGCCATGGAATAGATATAAACCAAGGACCAGACAAGAACCAGAGTCCAGTGACTAGAGACCCAGTACCAGGGTAAAGGAGCCAGAAAACAGACAGTAGACACCTGAGACTAAGGACCAGACAACAGGACCCAGCTACCACAGACCAGACACTGGGGACTAGATCCCAAACTCAAGAAACCAGAGACAAGGACCTAGAAAGCAGACAGCAAATACAAGAGAACACAAACCTGGCATAGGGAGAAATTGACCAGGGAGCAGACTCTAGGGAGCAAACACAAACGGGAAACCAGACAAGGATCAGAACCAGGGATCAGACTAGGGACCAGGGATTAGTAACAAGTGTCTGGGGAACTAAAATCAGAAACAAGAATCCAGAGTCCACAGTCCAGTAACAAGAGACCAGGGATAAGGAGTCAGACACCTAGAACCAGGGACCCATGAAACAGGAACAATAAACAGTATCCAAACACAGATCAAAGATGAGATACAAACCAATGACCAGACACAGACCATAAATCAAAAGAAGATCTTAGACTAATGATGAAAGACCAGGACCAGGGTTCAGGGAATAGAGATTGGGAACCAGGAAACAGGGACTAGAGACCAGTGACCAGTTTTCAGGGATCAGGGACAATTAAAGAATCAGGGACCAGGTATAAGAGACCAGTGAGCCTGAAACAAACACAGTTGAGGAAACAGATGCAAACTTCAGGACCAGGAACAAGTGAAAAGGGACCAGGGACCAGAAACCAGAAACCAGAGAACAAAATTAAGATGGTGAACATAGATCAGATATGAACCAGGGGCAGGGGATTTTGGACCATAGTCCAAGAACATGAAACCAGAAGCCAGGGATCAGGGACAATGGATCAGAGGACAAGGTCAAAAACCAGGAACCAGGGACCAGGGACCAGGGGCTAGGAAACAAACGAATATATACCAAGGACCAAGTTAAAAAAAGGGGGGGGGCTGGAGAGATGGCTCAGCGGTTAAGAGCACCGCCTGCTCTTCCAGAGGACCCGGGTTCGATTCCCAGCACCCACATGGCAGCTAACAACTGTCTGTAGTTCCAGTTCCAGGCAAACACCAAGGCAAATAAATAAATAAATAAAGTTAAAAAAAAAAACAGGACCATAAGCCAGTTACCAGGAACCAGACTCTAATCATGAACCAGGGACAATGGAGTAGGGTCCACAGTCCACAGGTCAGAAACTAAGAACTTGAAATCAGGGAACAGCGACCAGAAACCAGAATCAGACAACAGACAAGGCATGGACAAGAAACTGAGGAATATAGACCACAGTCCAGGGAACAGGAATCAGGGACAAGGAGCCAGGGACCAGAACCCAGGCATGACCACAGATCATGAACCAGTGACCAGATACCTACCAGGGACCAGGGACAAAAGATGAATGACCAAAGACCAGAGACCAGAGAAGAGACACCAAGGGCCAAACAAATCAGGGGCCAGACATGGACCAGGGAACATGGAACAAACACAACTGACCAGAAACTTAGGACCAGTGACCAGGGACTAAGGACAAGTTATCTCAGACATGGACCTCAGACCAGGGAATTGATATCAACAGAGACCAAATATGTACCAGAGACCAGGATCAAAAATGACAGATCAGGACCAAGAAAGCAGGCCCAGGAACCACAAACCAGGGACCAAGGACCAAGGCCCTGGTACTAGGGATCAAGGGCTAGACAACGAAAAAGTAACAGACAAGGGTAAGAGGGCAGATACAAACATGAAACCAAGGACAAAGACCTGGGATCAACAACTAGGAATTTTGAACTAGAACCCAGGGACCAGGAAACAGAAACTAGGAACAGGGGAATTGAGACCTTTGGTCCAGGGACCAAAGATCTGGGAACAAGGACTATAAACATAGGAAGAGAAACTAAAAACCAGGGACCTTGGACCAGAGTCCAGGAACAAAAAAACAGGGACCAAAGACCAGGAACAAAAGACCTGACATCTGGAACCAGAGAACATAGAACAGGAACAGAAACAAGGAACCAAACACAAACCAGGGATCAGACACAAATCATGGATCAGATGAGAAATAGGGACCAGGGATAAAAGATCAGGGACCAGAGATCTGGGACCAATGACTAGGGACCAGAAACTAGGGACCAGGGACCAGGGACAGAAGACAATGGACCACATACCAGGGTAACAGGACCAGGGATTAGGGACCAAATACCAGAGAAGAAGACCACAAAACCATCAAGGACCTGAAACCAGACACAAACCATAGAACCAGGGAACAGGGAACAAGGTCCAGTGACCATGAACAGAGTCCAGAGACTAGAAATTATTGACCAGCAGCCATAGTACAAATAAAAAAGATAAGAACCATGGAAATGGAAAATGGATCAAGTTTAGTGTGCCACTTCAGTGACTCAGGCTCAGGTGTGTGGATTGAAAAGACACAGACACTTGGGTCATTCTTCCAAGAAGAATACCATTCATTGAAGGTCAATCTCAGACTTATATACCCTGTGCTTTCAGGGGTGTAGCACTGTGAAATTTCCCCAGGCAGCTGGAAAATTACTGACCAGGTAAACAGCTGAAACTTTCTCATCTATCACACACCCCCAGGCAGGAAGGCCGGAACATACTGGACAAGGGCATGGAGCTTGGAAAGCAGCTAACAATCCACAAGCTATGTCCTTCAAGACTCAGAGTGCAGGTGAAGGTCAGAGCAGGGGCCTACAGTTTAGAGACAAGGAAACAGGAAACAAGGACATGAGTCCAGTGACTAGAAACCAGAAACCAGAGTTCAGGGACCAGGGTCCAGAGAGCAAGGAACAAGGAACAGTTACCAGCCACCCTGAAACAGAAACTACCTAGAAACTAGACACAAAAAAAAAAAAAAACAGAACAGTCAAGAGAACTGAGTCTGGGGACCATGGAACAGTGACCAGGGACCAAGGACCAGGGATCAGGAGCCAGGGATTAGGGATCCCTAAACTGACACAATCAAAGAACCAAACAAAGTCTAGGAACGAGGGGCAGAAACCAGAAACTAAGAACCATGAATCAGGGACCCACAAACAGATGTGAACAAGGGACAAGACATGGACAAAGGACCACAGACCAGTAAACAAATACCAGGGAGCAGACACCATGGTGTGCACAAAAAACTGCACCAGAAACCAACTGGCCCAGAAATGGAGCAGGGGCCTGGAAACAAAAACATGGACCAGAGAACAGAGGTCAGGTACTAGGAACCAGGATCCAGGGACCAGGGACCAGACATAGTACATAGTCAAGCAACTAAACATCTACCATAGTTCAGGACCAGATTTGTACCAAGACTAGGAGCAGGGATCAGAGACTGAGAACTAGTGACAGGAAACCAGAAAATAGGTACCAATGACAAAGGATCTGGTACTAGGAAGTACTAGGAGCAGGCTACAATGACAAAAGAGTAGACACAAACTTTAAATTAGGTCACAGACCAGGGACTAGATACAAACCTGAACTAGACAAGGACCAGGGACCACAAACCAGGGATAAAAACAACATGGTCCAGGGACAAAAGACCAGTGAAAAATGAACCAGAGACCAGGGTCCACAGACAAAGAACCAGGGACCAGGTTCAAGGGACTAGACACTGAAAACCAGAAATCATGGATTAAGGGTAGAAATAAGGAACCAAACACTGACCAGGGATCATACACAAATCATACACTAGACATAAACCAGAGACCAGGGGAAAAGACCAGAGACCAGGTTTCAGTGACCAGGAATAAAATACAAGGAACCAGGGGCTAGGGACAAGAGACGAGTTTTTAGAGACCAGGCACAATGGACCAGGTGTCAGCATACAAGGAACAGGGATGGGGAACCAGAGAACAGCAACCTTGAAACCAACACAAAGCAGGGATCAGACACAAACCACAGAACAAGAGACCAAGGATCAGGGACCAAGAACCAGGAACCAGACATTTGCAAGGGACAATAAAAGAACATGGGACCAGACATACCAGAGATTAGGAAGCAGAAAGCAAGGAACAGGGAACAGGGATCAGACACTAGACACCAGTGACTAAGGGCCAGACACAGGGAATAGACATGTAATAGACACAGGGACTAAACTCCATGGACCAGAAATTTTGACCAGTAAACAGACCAGTAAACAAGAGCCAGATATTATAAACCCAGAACTAGACTACAATCAAGGATCAGACACAGAACCAGGACCAGGGACCAGAATCCAGTGACAACAAACCAGAGACCAGGAAATAGTAAATAGGCATGGACCAAGGACCAGACACAGACCATGGCCCAGGGACCAAAGACCAGGGAACCTAGAATAGGGAACAGAGAACAAGAACCAGATACCAGGGATTAAACACAAACCAAGGAATAGGCATGGCCCAGGAACCAGACAGGGACCAAAGACCAAACATAAACAAGGGGGGAAAATGGACCAGGGAATAGAATAGAAACCAGGGAACAAGCATCAAGGACTGGGGACCAGAGACCAGGTACTAAAGATGAGGGACCAGAAACCAAAGACCAGAGAGCAGAAACCAAACACTAGGGACCAGACTTGGACTAGTGACATCAAATGGACCATTAACCAGATATCAAATAGGGTCAAGGGACCAGGTAGTAGGAATCAGGAACCAGGAACCAGGACCAGAAACCAAAGATCAGGAACCAAAAAGAATGGACCAAGGAACAAGGAGCTGGTACCAGGGATCAAGGACCAGACATTGACCAGGGAATAGACAAGAATAAGGGACCAGAAACCAGGATCCAGAAACAAGAGACCAGGAAAAAAACAGGTTCAGTTTTAGGGACCAGGTTCCAGGGACCAGGAACAAGGGACCAGACACGTGCAACAGAAGATGATAAAACAAAGACTAATACAAAGTAACAAAACATGAACCAGGGTCCAGACACAAGCAAGTTTAATCAGACAAAAGACCAGGAAACGGACACAGACCAGTGTCCAGAGACAATAGACAAGGGTCCAAAGTTCATGAACTTCAGATCAGGGAGTAGAGACCAGTTACCAGGGACCAGAAGCAGAGACCAGTTTTCAGTGATGAGGAACAATAATCCAGGTACCAGGCTCCAGGGACTTGAAACCTCGAAAGAAACACAGACTAGGGACCAGGATAAATGACAGAACCAGGAACAAGTGTTCAAGGACCAGGGGCCAGGGACTAGGAACGAAAGACAAGGGACAAGGGACCAGGATCAAATATCATATGCCAAGAAATAGAAACCAAGGACAAAGAACAGCAATTAAAGACCAGGGACTATAGCCAGACAAATAACTAAAAATCAAAGAAAAGAAAAAAGGGACCAGGGAGCAGAAAGCAGAAACCATGGGCCAGGAGCCAGGAACCAAGGACTAGACATGGCCCAGGGACAGGACACAAACAAAGAACCAGACATGGATCAAAAAACACAATTTAGGGACAAAGTAGGGACCAGGGACCGTGGACTAGATACCTGGGATGATGGTCCTGGGAACAGAAACTTGGGACTAGGGACCTGAGGCCAGACACAACCATAAACCAGGGACCTAATTTGAACTAGAAATCAGATATTTATCAGAGACCAAGACCAAGCATCAGAGACTGCATACCAAAGACAAAAGACCACAAACCAAAAACTAGGGACCAAGACACTGGTACCAGAACTAAGGACCAGACATAGGCCAGATAATAGACAATAACAAGTGTGAAGACAGAAACCTGGAACCAGGGACCAAAAACCAGGGACTAAACATAGACCAGGACCAGGGATATGGACTAGGGACTAGGCAAAAAACAGATCCAGGGAACAGGGATCAGAGGCCAGAAACCAAGACTCTGACCATAGACCAGGAATGGGACAGGGAGAGAGAAATAGGGGCCAGAAACCAGGCAGTTGAGACAAAGGACCAGGAACCAGGGACCAGAGACCAGACATGAACTACAGTCAAGGTAACAGTGACCATGGACCAGCAACCAGATATGTAACAGTGACCACAACTAGGGATCAGACACCAGAAGCCAGACATTTTAGGAGCAGAGACCAGAAACCAGAAACTAGGGATCAGACATGGACCAGGAATCAGACACAAACCCAGGACCAGGGACTAGATAAGAACCAGAGACCAGACACAGACCATAGACCATAGACTAGTGACAAGGGACTAGTGCCAAGAAAACAGAAAAAGAGACATGGACAAGAAACCTGAGACCAGGAACCAAAGACCAGGTAACAAGAAACAGGGACCAGAAAACACTGACTAGACACCAATGGCCAAACATAAACCAGGAACTAGACATGGCCCTTGTAACAGAGAGGGACTAGAGACCACACATAAACCAAGGACAAGAAATAGAACAGAGACCAAGAAAAAAAAACAGAAACCATCAATAAAAGACCAGAAATTTGACATGGACAATGGAACAGATTAGGACCAGGGTGCAGAAACCAGAAACATGGGACTCAGAAACAGAAAACACAGAAGAGGGCCCAGCAACTAGATACCAGACATGAACCAAGGATCAGAAACAGAACATGAACTAGATATACCAGGGACAAAAGATCAGGGTATAAGAACCAGGGACCAAGGACAAGGGAACAGAAATCCTGAAACTGACTTGGACATGGGACCAGATACAACAAAAAGGGTTCATGGCTAAGTGACTAGAGACCAGAAACCAGGGACATGTAATGGACCAAAGATCACATGTAAAATTTACCAGGTATGAACCAGGCAGCATACACCTCCCATGAAAGAGACATGGTCCAGGGACCTGGGATCAGGTCAAGAAATTAGTGTTCAGACATGGACAAAAGACAAGAGAAGAACAATGTACCAAAAACCGGACATGGATGACACAACAGAGACCATACATATACCACTGACATACATTACCACTGACCAGGGACCAGAGACTAGGAAACAGGCACAGGTACTTGACCTGGCCCAGGGCTCAGATATGGACCTGGGACCAGACATGGACTAGGCACCAGCCACAGACCAACAACCTGATATTGACCAGGGTACAGCTATAGACAAGGGACCAGACATGGACTAGGCACCAGCCACAGACCAACAACCTGATATTGACCAGGGTACAGCTATAGACAAGGGACCAGACATGGTTCAGGGACCAAGAACCTGAGATCAGAGTGTGGCAAAAAAGAGATTAATAGAAATGGGTTAAGATCTGAGAGCTAGAGTTTGGCCATTAGGCCAAACAGTATGAAATTAATATAAGACTTCGTGTGATTATTTGGTGACCAAGCAGCTGTGGGCCATATATTTGGGACAGCTAGTCAAGATCTTGGGGCTAGCTCAGGCCAGAAACTTCATTCTACAAATGGCTTTCCAACGTGGATCATATATACCAACATAAAGCCTGGGGAACCTTTAAAAAGGTTCTAGAACATAGAAATGGAGCCAACAATACCTTCGAAGTTGTGTTTCTCAAGTGGGCCATGGTACAGAAACACCGTGGCATGACATGTAGGTTTGAGCCACAATATGGAGGGATTTTGGCCTGCAGTTTAAGCTGTAATGAGGTCTGTTTCTGAAATCTCACAGATACCTTGGTATAAGCATGAGTTACATATGACAGATTTAAGGTTACTGCTCTTACAGACAAAAAGGGAACAGAATCAAAGTAGCAGCATTTTCTTGGGTCAGTTCTGTTTGCTGGAGGTGAGCATAGGCATGTCCTTTTTAAAAAAGTCTTCCTAACTCAGCTTTATCAGAAAAAAAAAGTGTGGCTCTTTTAAGAGGCCCTGCTGCCAAATACTTAAATGAAGTTCATGAGAAGTGTGTAGTTTCTGCCGGTAACTCTGCCTTGAAGGTACGCTTCCAGATACCTTGGTAGAGTCACCTCCCATAGGCCAGCTTTTAATCCTAGCCACACTTTGGCAGATTAAAGGGTTGGTCAAAAACAAATAAAAAGATAAGAGATATACAGTAAAGACAGATTTTTTTAAAAAACCTCTAAATAGTTTACAGTTTGTTGTAACTTGAAAAAAATTCATGTGAAATTTACTTTCTTTTTGGCAAAGTTAGCCCCTGGACAAGAAAGTACTCTGGCCTCAACAGCTGACAAAATGAGACAAGCAGGACACACAAGAAAGGACTGCTGAACCTTGCCAAGACAAGGTAGGACAGCCCTTCAGAGTATCCTGCTCCACAGATAAGTCTGTCAGATATGCTAGGCCTGTAGGCCAAAGATGGATGCCCCAATGTTGCAGAGGAACCTTGAGTGACTATCTAGGCATCCAGTTGTTTCTGTCACTTCTCACAATTTTGGGAAGTTGCCTAATTGCTCTTTCTTCATACTCAGTTAATATTATTTCCTTTTTGGGTCTCTGACCAAGTCGAAGACTAGATATAGTTTTTCTAGGCACAGATTCATAAAAGAAACTCACTAAAGGGGTGTAAAGTGTACTATAGGAGCTCATACTGTGACTTAGTTTCACATACTGACTCTCAGAGTGGAAGAGTCACAGTGACTCAGCTATTCTAAAGTTCAAATTCTGAACTTGTCAAATGTTAGTGGGCAATTTATGGCTAATGTAATTCTTGACTGTATATATTACATATAGTTATTGTGCTTATTTTATGTAGTTGTTCTTATATTGATTATAACCCTTTATTTTAGATTTTTTCAAAATAAAAAATGGGGCATATCTTTGTATATCTTCTATGAAATAAAGCTTGCCTAAAGATCAGAGAACAGAGTCAGCCACAGAGCTAGCCCTAAAGGTCAGGCAGTGGTGGCACACACCTTTAATCTTAGCACTCAGGAGACAGAGATCTATCTGAATCTCTAAGTTCAAAACCAGCATGGATTACACAAAATTAATTCTGTCTAAAAGAAAAATAAAACCAGGCAATGGTGGCATATATCTTTAATCCCAGCACTTGGAATCCTAAGCCTCTTTCCAAGGATTTGGGAAGCAAACATGTCTTTAATCCCAGCACTACAAAGGATGAGACAGGAAGTGATGTGGATGGGCAGAGTAAGAAATATAAGGTGGGAGGAGACAGAAGTTTGGACCTGCTGGCTTTCCTTACCTTTCAGCTGATGACCACACATTCAATCTGAGAATCCATAGAGACAGGATCTATACCTTTCCACTGATGATTGAGTAGTGGTGAGAAGTGGCTGTGGCTTGTTCCTCTGTCTCTCTGATCTTTTAGCTTTACCACAGTATCTGACTTTGGGTTTTTATTATAAGATCAATTATGATTTGTGCAAGATTATAACATAAAATATATTACAAAAATACCATATAATTCTACAGGACAAGCAGATATTGAAAGATCTAATTACAGTCTAAAAGATTTTCTTTTTTATTTATTTATAAAGGTTTTTTCCATGTATACCACTGTTTACCCTCCCTTCCCACCTCCCAGTCCCTTCCAGTCCTCCCTCAGCATTCCCCACTCTTATCCCCCCATCCATTCCCCAAGTAAAGTAAGGGGACTCAAGGTGAGTCAGTTTAGTCTGCCATATTCATTTGAGGTAGGTCCAAGTCCTTCATCATCCCAGTATTAAGGCTGGGTTAGGTGTTCCACTGTAGGGAATGAAATATAGGGCTGGTGAGATGGCTTCATGGTTAAGAGCATTGATTGTTCTTCCAGAGGTTTTGAGTTCAATTCCCAGCAACCACATAGTGGCTCACAACCATCTATAATGATATCTGGCACTCTCTTGTGGCCTGCAGGCATACATGCAGACAGAACACTATCTTAAAAAATATTTTTTTATTATTTTCTAATATCAATATCAAACTTTATATAAAAAAGCAAAACATCCAGGATAGCTAAATAAAAGATATTCTTATAAAACAAAATGAAGATATGAGAACTCCTATAGGTAGATAATACAATGCTTTTCTGACTTTAAAATTTTTTAGATGCTAATGAAACAGGGACAACAAAAGGCATTGGAACACAGAAAAAAAAAAACTACTAAAGTGAATCAGCCTGTGTACTACAAGGATGCCTTGGCATCCATATGGAAAATGGGGAACATATTAACAATAGTGTTAAGGTTATACTTAAGTTTTTATAGAAGATGAGAAGTTGTAAATGCCATAAAATGTAGACATGAGCAAAAGAAGTCTCCTTGATTCCTTGGCTGCTGATATTGGTAACACAGCTCTGGGGAGAAAAAAAAATGCAAGAATTCTTTGAAGCAGACAGCTGATCTTCCTACATGGGAACAGCTTAAGAGATAGACCAAAGAAGGAGAAGCAATAATTTGGCTGGTCAAGAAACCCTTAAATGCTACAACTTTGTTCCTTGATATGTTGTCTGTGGTACCTGTACTGATAATAAGAACAAGATCATACTTACTGGGCTCATATTCCCAGTCCTCCACTTAACAAAGGAGTAAGTTGGGGAGCTATGGATATCCCCGTTGTGGTCAATGAATGACCTGACTAACTGGTCCTTATGACCACAGAGGATCTGCAAAGCCTGAGGAAGAGGGTACGGAGATTACAAACTATATCATGGGGAATGCAAGGAATTCCCATTTATGTGGGTAATGGAACTCACTGTCTAAATATAGCTTTTTAATGTTTGGCTATCTTTAGTTAACCATAGTATTGCCCAGAATTTTTATGATAGAAGTTATATGCTTCATACATCTGGTTTTAGAGCACAGGACATTAATTCTACTAGTTCCATAAATCTACCATCTTGTAACATGTGCTTTACCAACAAGGAACCTGACTGGGTACATTAGCAACAATGTAAAGGAGAGAAACCTCAAATGCTTATTAATATCTCCTATGAAGATATCATTGATTGGTGCCTTTATGGCTTCCCACAAGGAAAATATTCTCACTCAGAGTTAAGATGGCAGCAGTATAGTTTGAATGGAACTTTAGAAATTAGCTCTACTGTTGATGAACCTATCCAATGGCCTAGAGTTGGAATGTCAGGTTCTATATTACAATTTGGCAATTCAGTTCAGACTAATTTGTGAAAAATTAACAAGTTCCATGTGTCCTCTTAAACTTTGAAAAGGAATGTTAAATATTTATGGTGGTAAATATACTTTGTCCTTTAGATTGAATCAAAGTCACACATCTGTATCATATGTACCATTACCTTATTTTTATTGAAAGGGCCTATACAGGGCATCCTAATAATTATAGTATTATTTGTGGACATTGTATTCTTCATACCTCTATTAATGATATTATATTATTGGATGTCACTTCTGAAAGCTTATTTATTCTTAGAGAAAGGCCAGCAATCTGGATTCCAGTGAGTGTCAAGGGCATGGCAAGATTCATCTGTACTGATTCTAGTCCAGAAATTTGTTGAGAGAATATTAAAAAGAACATATCAGATGACTGGACTAATTATTGTTGTAGTTATGGGAATTGGTACATTGAGTGCTACTGATGCAACAGCCAAAGTGGCCCTTCATAAAAAAAAAAAAAGTCAAGCTTCTGAATTTGTTAGAGACTGGTATCAGCATTTTGCAGAACTTTTGGCTCAGCAAAATCAAATAGCTAGTGAGATAGTTAATAAGGTAGCTGACTAGATGCAAGCTGTGTTACTTTTAGAAGATCCAGTTAGAAATTTTAAAGGAATAAATTAAGTCAAAATGTGATTGGAAAGTGAGAACTTAATATATTACACCTTTAAAGTTTAGTAAAAAGCAAATATAATTGAGAAGAGGTTAAAATGCATTTAAGTCACCCTAATCCTTCTCAGATGATTGATGATTTACAACAAGAAGTTAAGGAAAGCTTTTCAGTTAACTTACTTGAATATATGGTCATGAAAAGCCTTGCTGATACCATAGCTTCATTTATTCCTATGAATCATTTTAATAAGATTCTTATCCTAGTCATTGTTATGCTTGTTTTGTCATAATAATTTTATTGGATTTCAGATGTATTCTGACTTGTACATATGACTATGAGACAGCATAAAAGAGAAAAGGTTGTCTTCACTGGGCAGATGCATAATCTTCAACATAGTTAAATTAGCTTAAACAAAATGGGGAAATGCAGGAATTTATCAGAATGTCTATGTGGGATAGATGTTAAAATGAACAACTAACTGTTCATTAGAAGTATGTTGACCTTAAAGATTCCTTGAGGAAAACATGATTATTTCCTGTGATAGGTAGATTTGTCTTGCTGAAGGGACTTTGCAGTTATGCCACAACTTTGGTAAAAAGATGCCCCAGGCATACCTGAGACTCTTGTATTATTGTGTATTGCACATGATACATTATTAAAGACTGGAGTCATGAAGGCATGTGATGCTCTTCTTCAGTAAAACATGTAAATTAAAATTGGGAACCTTGATATGAGGAAATACTTTGTGTAACAATCAATAAATATGCTTTTGTCCATTCAGACCTTCTAGCCTACACTGGCCTTAAAATTTCATCTTGGGAGTGCCTTTTTCAACCAACATGTGCTACACAGTGCACCCTGACAGAATTTGAAGCAGCTTCCCAGCCTGTGAATCTGAACTCTTGGATGGTAGCCTAGGACTACCTGCATGTCAGATGTTTGTATTGAGATTCATAACAGTAACAAACATGGAGCTGTAAAATAGCAACAGGAATGACTTTGTGGTCTTGGGGTTGGGGGGTCATAACAATTATTATAAAACTAAGAACAAAAGTTAAAATTTATGAACTTATTTGGAACTTTTAGGCTCATGATCTTAGTATTTAGAAAAAAGAACTGTCCCAAATCCAGATGAGTAAAACTCAGGCTATATGTACCTGGAGTCCTTTTGACCTCTGTGAAGTGAATTCAAATTTTACAATTCTCTTCATTCTCTGAAACCTACACTAATTTTTATTTTACAAAAAGACATGAAAGTTTTAGTATTTTACTGAATCTTTACTGAAATCTGTATCATAAAAAGGCAGGTAATGGGTACCTGAATAACAGTATGAGTGGGCTCGTACCTTTTAATCTTAGCAAAAGCTACAAATTTGGATTAGAAGTATGAATATTTTTCTTTGCCCAGAAAGCCAGGTATAGATTGGACAGAGCTATCTTTGGCCTGCCTGATGAGAAACACCTTTAAGTCTGTACTTGGAAGATAACTAAAAGAAATCTAAAACCTTGAGCTTGTGACTAAAACAGTATTCAAACTCTATTAATGTTAAACTCCAAACTTTTGAAAACTTTATAGAAGGGGAAAGTAATCTGAAGCATTTAAATCATCCACCTATACCTTTGTAACTTGTATTTATATCTTTAGTCATTTGCTGGGACCCTTAAAGCATATAAGCATTTACATCGTCACAACTTCATATATCCTCAAACATTTTAGACCCTAAAAATTTGTATAGACTTTTATATCTTCAGATCTTTTTTCAGACTCACATTTAAACCTTTATAACTTATTTAAACTTTCATATCTTAGAATATTTTCTTATCAAGAGTAGCTTTAGAAAAAGCAAAGATATAGATAGATACAGATATAGATACACACATATAAACTTACAAGCTGACTATAGCCTTGCAGAAGTATCTGGTTGTCTGATGCTGCCAAACTGACAAAGTTATAGCTAGCCTAGCTGTCAATACTATCAGACATCCTAGAAGAATAAATTGTATATGAGCACAGACAAAGCAGCTTTCAAAACTATTAAAAATGACAAAGACCAGTCCATACCTAGTTAGCCATATACAGGTCTCTACAGAATGGGAGGCAAAAGTATCAGAACAGCATCAATCTTTGGCTGCAAGGCCCATAAAATAAGAGTTTTCCCATGGAAGAGGTACTTGAAGAAGAATGGCAAAACTTTGTCTAGGCAAAACAGGTGCAGTCAGTCCTCCAATGATCTGTTGCTTGTGCACAGTCTGGTCCAGGTCCTGGTAGCAGATGTTGCAGTGGGACATCTTGCCCAGTGATCATCATTGCCATAATCCAGGTGAAGACATCATGGTACCCCATAATCTTCTTTGGAAACCTTGGATCACTGCTAAGATCTGGAAGTTTCTGTCTGGTATAATAAACATTTTAATTACCATTTTAAATGCTATGTTCTGCAGATATCTGAAGTATTCGAGGGTTGTCTAGGTATATCTGAATAGACAAACTTTGTTTCTAGTTACTTATTTTAAGTTTAACCCTGAAAACATATACAAGGAACTAAGTAAAGCTTATCCCTATAATTAATTACACAAGCACCTAGCATGACTACAATTAAATAACTTTATAAGAATGACTATTTACTTGTGTTTTCTAACAGCCTTCAGTATGTTAGCAGCTTTTTATAAGACTAAGACTTTACAATTTATTTCTGTCAAGTGTAGTCAGAAGTTTCTCTGTCTCACCCAATCAATCCCACAGCCATTTAGTCCCAAATAATCACACTAAGGCTTATATCAATTATAAACTGTTTAGTCTATGGCTCAGGCTTATTATTTGCTAACTCTTACTCTTAAACTAACCCATGATTCTTGTCCATGTTTAGCCCCAGGGCTTTGTACCTTTGCTTCAGTGTAGCCTTCTCGACTTCCTTCCTCTGCATCTGGCTTCTCTTCCTCTTTCCAGAATTCTCCTTGTCTAGTTGCCCTGACTATACTTCCTACTTGCTTAGTTCCTTGCCCATCAGCATTTTATTAAACCAGTATATGCAATTGTAAAGATTCACGGCACATAGCAGCCACGTGGTAAACCCAATATGGTGCTAGCAGAGCAAGCTGCATATGGAGAGCACCTCCGGGTGTGGCTATGTAAATCCATGCCCACCCATTCTCTTAAAAGGAGAAACCATAAAAGCCTGTCTTTCTCTTCTGCCTCTCTCCCTCGTACCCACTGGGAAACTCCCCTGAATAAACTCTAGTGTGGCATCTGGTGGTGTATATCTGATCTCATGTGCAAAACCAACAACAATGACAAATATTTACAGTGTACAAGTACACGATTCCAAAGTATTCAAGTTTAGTCCTAAAAATAATGATATTGAATTGACACTTTTTCTAGTATCAAAATAAAACTTTTATAGGGCTCAGTTTATCTAAATAGCTTAAGCTTAACACAGTTTGCAAAGACAATGAGGCTAGACAAACATCCTTAATCCTGAATAGACTTTGAGTAAGGAGAGATTTTTTTTTAAGCCACTGGTTCTCAAATTTGTCAATGTTTTGTCCATTCCATATACTCACACATGTTATAATGAGCCCCCATTATAAAAATTTTTCTGTTGTTATTTCACAACTGCAGTTTTGCCATTGTTATGAATCTCAGTGCAAATATCTGACATTCAGGTGATCCTGGGCTAGCTCTGTAGAAAGGTTTTTCAACCACCAAAATGTTGAGATTTGTGGACTCCAAAGCTGTTCCAAACCCTTTGCCAGACACTTAGGTAATTGTCTTGCTGGTTCACAAGAGATGGACATCCCAGTTTCTGGTTAGTATTTTGTGCTTATGGCTGTGATCCTAATTTTTAGACTTGTATTTTAGATCCAAATATCTTAACAATATAAAACATTTTGAGTTCTCTATATATCTTAGAGATCAGTCCTCTGTCACTTGTAGGGTGGGTGATAATCTTTTCCCATTCTGTAGGCTGTCATTTTGTCCTATTGACTGTGTCCTTGGCTTTACAGAAGCTCCTCAGTTTCAGGAGATCCCACTTATTGATTGTTGTTCTTAGTGTCTGTGCTACTGGTATTATATTTAGGAAGTGGTCACCTGTGCCAATGCGGTGGAGGGTATTTCCCACTTTCTTTTCTATCAAGTTCAGAGTGGCTGAGTTTATGTTGAGATCTTTGATCCACATGGATCTGAGTTCTGTGCAGGGTGATAGGTTTAGATCTATTTGCATTTTTCTACACACTACCATCCAGCTATGCCAACACCATTTGTTAAAGATACTATCTTTTTTCCATTGAATATTTTGGGCCTCTTTGTCAAAGATCAGGTATTCATCAGGTTTTTTGGGTTAATGTTGGGGCCTTCAATCTGATTCCATTGATCCACAAGTCTATTTTTATGCCAGTACCAGGCTGTTTTTATTACTGTAGCTCTATAGTATAACTTGAAGTCGGGGATGGTGATGCCTCTTGAGGTTCTTTTGTTGAGTAGAATTGTTTGGGTGATCCTGGCTTTCCTGTTATTCTAAATGAAGTTGAGTATTGTTCTTTCAAGGTTTGTAAAAAAATTGTGTTGGAATTTTGATGTGAAGTACATTGAATCTGTAGATTGCTTTTGAAGAATTGCCATTTTTACTATGTTGATCCTACCAATCCAGGAACATGGGAGAGCTTTCCATTTTCTGATATCCTCTTCAATTTCTTTCTTCAGTGATTTAAAATTTTTATCAGATAGATCTAGCACCCAAAGCCCTAAATAACCCAATTAAAAAATGGCGTTCTGACCTAAAAAGGGAATTCTCAGCAGAAGAACTACAAATGGCTGAAAGGCACTTGGAAAAGTGTTCAACATCTTTAGCCATCAGAGAAATGCAAATTAAAACATATTTGAGATACTACCTTACACCTGTCAGAATGGCTAAGATTAAAAACACAGATAACAGCCTATGCTGGAGAGGGTGAGGAGCAAGGGGAACACTCCTTCATTGTTGGTGGGAGCATAAGCTTGTTCAACCACTCTGGAATGCAATATGACGGTTTCTCAGAAAACTAGGAATCAGTCTCCCCAAGGATCCAACAATACCATTATTAGGCATATACCCTAAAGATGCATATTTGAACCCCAAAAGCACTAGCTCAACTATGTTCATAGCAGCATTATTCATAATAGCAAGAACCTGGAAACAACCTAGATGCCCCTCAATTGAAGAATGGATTAACAAACTGTGGTACATCTACACAATGGAGTACTACTCAGCAGTGAGAAAAAATTATATCCTAAAATTTGCAGGCAAATGGATGAATTTGGAGAATATCCTCCTGAGCGAGGTATCACAAATTCAGAAAGATAAGCAGAGGATGTACTCACTCATTAGTGGACTTTAAACAAAAAGCAAAGCACACCCAAGCTGCAAACCACAACCACTGAACAGCTGGGGATCTGAAGCACCTTGGAGCCCATTCCCTCCAGAGGAACACCTGACCCTGTCTTGATACTGGGATGAGGAAATCGGACTTGCCTGGAATGGATGCTGAACTAAGCCACCTTGGGACCTCCTGCCTTTTCTGGGGAGGAGATGAGAAGATGGGGAGAAGAGAGAGTGATTGGGAGGGGTCGGGATGGAGAAGGAGTTTCAACAAGGGGATACATTGATAAATGTATTCAAAAATAAATAAACAAAAAAGAAAAAAACATTTTATAAACTTAAAATGTCTCATGGCCTTATAAATTTGAATATTGTAAAAACAATTCTTTAAAAGATTTTTAAATCTCTCAACTATCTTTCCAAAATATCAAAAATAAAGTACCCTTTTATATTTTAAGAGGGAGAAAATATGGCAAACCATAATTTGTATAAGGCAAAACTAAGCTCCAATAGTGCAAACAATCCAAAGATTAATATCTGAGATTTATTCATATTCCTCTTGGATCATCTTTTGGTCCCATCCTCGGCAGCACACACTAGCCTATCTTCCAGATCTCAGCCTGTTCCATTTTACTGTGGCTGTTGCTTCTGGTGGCTGTCACCTGCACATCTAAAACTGTTAAGGTCATCCATTGCAACTGGACTCTCTTTAGAACTCTAGCCCTGCCATACATTTGCAACCCTACATGTTCTCCGTGATCTCTTCTTGTCTTTAAAACCATTATCATCCAGGTGACTCTTTTTTTTTTTAACTTTATTTATTTATTTATTTGCCTTGGTGTTTGCCTGGAACTGGAACTACAGACAGTTCTTAGCTGCCATGTGGGTGCTGGGAATCGAACCCGGGTCCTCTGGAAGAGCAGATCATGCTCTTAACCGCTGAGCCATCTCTCCAGTGCCCCATCCAGGTGACTCTTAAATTACAAAGTTCAGCTGTCAAAGCATGGTGCAGCTTTAATTAAACAAGAATTATTTTAAGTTATCTTTCATAAACTTTGTTTTTAGGACACAACATGAATTATTATACAAAAAATACATCCCAATTCAAAATACTTTAGGCTTCTTGCTTTCTCAGCCTAGAAGGAGACACAATAAACAGAGAGTTCATTAGGACTAAGAAATGTACTCTTTAACCTACACATTCCTTTAAACAATAATTACATGCATACATACACACAATTGGATTCAAGTTACATACAGAGAGAGAGAGAGAGAGTTAAAGCTAGCTCACAGTCATACAAATAGATACATACATACAAATACATACAGTCACATACATATCCACAAACATATATATGGGTATATATTTAGCATAAACTTTTTCAATAAAGAATCATCAAATATTTTTAAAATAAAGAAAACCAACCAGAATTAACCTAGTATGGACAAACTTCCAACATATTTTTACTTTTTTAAATTTAGTATTTGCAAGTATGAGAAACCACAGCAAACAGTCCACATCCCCTCTGGCCTTCTACAATATCCTACATACCTTCAGTCTGTCCCCCTAATTTCTCAAACATATTTACTTCAGACAAATTTTTTTCTTCTCTTTTCCTTTCTTCAGCATTTTAGTCTTCTGCCTTTTCTCTCAGTTTCTGGACAACACAAAGTCTTTCTTGTAGTTTTCCTCAGGAGTCTAGAATATAGTGTATGGCTACAATATTTTAAACAAGAAAGAACCAAAACATGCACATACCATAACAAAAATAACTCTAAACTTGCACTAACACATTAAAAAAACTGTATTAGTGTCAATTATCTGAAACTAGTAGCAGCTTTTTTTTCTACCTAATAATAATTTGCAACCAACCCCTCTAAATGATGACAGACATTTATAACCCATTGCATCTGAATGACCAAAGCAGCCCTGGTTACAGTGTCACAGCACAGGTACCATATCTTAGCAACCATAGACAGTAGTAACTCATTACCCTCAGCCTATGGAGCCAAACCTTGCTCAGATTTAGCCAGCAGCCCCCACGGCAGGTTGTGGGAGCCCCATCCACCAGCATGAAAAGGAATAACATGGAGAATGTGGACAAAAAAGTTTGTTACTAACGCCAGATTCTCTGTTCAGTGTTTGAAATCCTGCTGGGGCATACCCACCCCTTGCAAGCTGTGGCTGGCAGCTTTGCTACATAGTAACCACAGGGCCATGGTAACCCAGCCTCCCTACCAACATAAGTGTGCTTTCTGCAGCCCCACCCCATACTTGTATCAAGTACAGGACAGCACCAGACTGGAAGTGACTCTAGGCTCCTCTAAAGAACCAGAGTGCATAAAGTTTTAAAAAAAAAAA
>PVIH01023100.1:0-25606 GCA_004025045.1 Sigmodon hispidus
GTCTCACTGGTTGTGCATCATCTGTTCCTGTCCTGGTGTCTCACTGGTTGTGCATCATCTATTCCTGTCCCGGTGTTTAGCTGACAGTGAGGCTACATGTGAGTAGAAATCAAACTATCAGCTTTTTGAATTTAAGGATCATCAAAGCTTTCTCTTGGTGCCACGTACGTAGAAAAGTGTTTAATGAATTTATAAATGAATTTTAAGGTAGTCTTTTCAGAATTATGCAAGGTCATGGAAGAGAGTCCCAGTGTGTTGACAGTCATAGATACAGCACAGAGATGTTCTCACACTTCCATTCTATGAATTTAGTCCTATGATCTTCAGGGCATAAGGAACTTCTGGGTCAGGGCTTTTTAAGGGATTTTGAAGAATAGAAATTGGGAATGCTTAGGACGGGGAATTTCTGAGTTGTTTGGAAGTGTAAAGCCTGGGCTGGGGTTTGTGAAGAGTGTGAGGACATGAGAACATGCCTTTGCTCAGCTCTTTCTAAATGGTGAGTGCTGCCAGTGTGTGATTGGTTCTGGAATCATTCTGTTCTTTGTTCTAGAACTTCCCCCCTCCCCTTCTCTCCCTCCTCTGGCAAGTTGACCTCCGACCTCCCCATGTGTATCATGACACGCACTTGTTCAATGCATACAACATAAAGAAAAACCTGTGTGAGTGTCAACCCATGGATATTTAAGGTACGGGAAATCTGAAGGCTTTCTTTTTTCCTGATTTCATAGAATTCTTGTTGTGTCCTGTCAATTCACATCACTTGATGGTTTTTTATTATAATTTAATGTCATTTTATCTTTGGCATATTGATACTTTTAAAAACGGTTGACCCATAAATTACATACTATCAAGTCTGACATTAGGATTTACTTTTAGTTTTGACTATTATATTTGTTTACCTCATAGGAATCAGATGATAAAATAGCAATGCGGGAAATTCTTTTTACATTTCATTTGAAAACACTAATGACAGTTGGATCTGACTCAGAATTGTCTTATGCTATATTTAGGCATTTTTTTTTTTATTTTCTTCCCTCAGAACTTCAATTTGAAAGTTTTTAAAAGATGATAGATGTATGGCTTTTTGACATTTTAAAACACAAATTCTGAAAGGCATATGCTTTGGACTCCCAGCTAGGCACCCAGCTAGGCACTGCTGACATTTTCTGGGTGGTCTTTGTTACAGGAGGCTCTCCTACGCCTGTTTAGCAGCCTCCCCAGCCTCAGCCCCTTACATGTAGACCCTCCTTAGTTGAGATAAGAAGTAATAAATGACTCCTGACATAGGCAGTGTCTTCCAGCAAGCGCATCCCCAACCACGCATGCCTTTAGAACTACTGACTTAATGAAAGAGCAGAGAGATAACTGTATGTGGACCCTGAACTTTCCCATTGAGTCCATTAAGACTTCAATTATTTATAACTGGGCATGGCAGCTTACATTTGTTCTAGGGATGCTGAGGCAGAGAAATGGTTAGCCTGGGCTATATAGTGAGGGCCAGTTTACCCAGAGAAAGATCCTGCCTCAAACAAGCAAACAAATGGTTTGTAAGGGGGCTAACAATTGCCGTTTTGGGTAAAGAACTTACTTTGCTCCATAAGCATAAGGACCTAAGTTCAGTCCCCAGAACAAACATAAAAATTGTATTGACATAGCCAGTGCATGCCTATAGTCCCAGCCCTGGGGAAGAGGAGACGGGAGAATCTTTGGGCTTGCTGGTCAACCAGTCTAGCAGAATTAGTGAGTACCGACTTCAGTAAAAGACTGTGTCAAAGAAAATAAGGTAGACAACAACCAAGGGAAACACTTAATGTTGACCTCTGGTCTCCATGTGCATGCACACTGCACACACACATACACACACACACACACACACACACACACACACACACGCATACACGCACATGACAACAGGTCATAAAAGTTGATTAAAGTTGATAAAAGTTGAGCTTCCAACTTGCTGATCATAAAAGTTGATTATAGCTGGTTCCCACTTTCTAACAGCAGGACCACAGAGATTCGACCTTTCCTTTCACTCTGGAGGAGGGGATCAATTACAATGAGCTACTTCCTGTCACCAGACAAAACAAAATTAATCTCCTGATGTCTGAAATAGAACATGTTGATATTCTCTGTTTATGTTTTCAAATTTATATTTAATAATTTAATACTACATTAGTAAGAGATTTTTCAGGGAAACAAAAAGCAACAGGAAACAGATAATTAGGCAGATTCATTTTCATTATCAGGGATAGACTATGGGGACTGGGGAATCACATGATACTCCTTCTGAAAGTTGGAGGTCCAGGAGAGCTGGTGCTGTGTGCCTGATGGTGAAAACTGGGAGCTAAGCCGGAGCAATGGAGGCAAGTGAGGGACATGCCTGTCCTCCCAGGCCCAGGCTGGCCACCATAGTAACACTCTATATCTTAGACACGAGACACACAGGCAGAAATCTCATCTGTCTCACCTAAAATCAGCCTCAGAGGCCCCGGAATGACATTTAACTTGGCAATAATGTTAAGTAGCAGTGTACCCGGTGGCCTGGTCAAGGTGACTGGTAAAACCAACAATGCAGATATTGATGTTTCGCTATTTTTCAAAGTGCCTTCGTTGAACCAGCCTCAGCAGCATCACCTGGGAACTTGTTAGAAATGCAACTTCTTGGGGCAGGGGAGATGAATCAGTGGGTTAAAGCACCCAGTGCACAGAGATGAGGACCTGAGTTCAGATCCTCAACTCACATAATAAAGTAGGACATGGCTACTTGTGCCCGTAACCCCAGAGCTGTGGGAAGTTGGGACAAGCGGTCACTGGGGCTTGCTGCCCAGCTAGCCTAGCCAGAAACCTGAGATCCAGGTTCCATGAGAGACTTTGTCTCCAGGGAATAAAGTGGGCAATGATAGAGCAGGGCGCTCAATGTGTTCCTGCCTCTGACTGCATGTGCACATAGGTGAATATACCTCGCTATGTAGAGGTGTACATGCATGCATGCACACATGCACACACACATCACACATACTACATGCATGCACACACACCACACACACAATCATAGACACTGAGCACATGACTTGGAATCGCTACTTAAATTTTTATTCTATTTTTGAGATGGGACTGTGTGTAGCCCAGCCTGGCCTTGAGCTGTTATGTAGATGACAGACCTCAAACTCCTGACCTCATGCCTCTTCCTCCAAAGTGCCAGGATTATAGGCATGTGCCATCATGCCTGGCTATTATTTAATTCTTTTTCTTTTTTAAGATTTAGTTTTTGTCTGAAGGTGTTTTGCTTACATGTGTGTATGTACACCTTGTGCATGCCTGATGCCCAAAGAGGTCAGAAGAAGACATTGGATCACTTGCAGCTAGAGTTTACTGTTGTGAGCCACCACATGTGTGGTGATACCTTACATAGTTAATAAAACCTGAAATATCCAGAGACAGCACACACAGTCAAACACTAGACAGACAGCTCAGGAATTTCTTGGTCCTTGAGTACAAGGACAAATAGCTGGGTTTCAATAGCACACACCTTTAATCCCAGCACAGGGAAAGCCTGGGAGTGGTGACCTACACCCTTAATCCCATAGCTCCCGAGACAGAACTTTCTCTGTTTTTAGGAGTTCAAGGCTAGCTATGAAATAGAGTAGCTCACACCTTTAATCCTAACCTGGATGGGATACAGCTGGCAAGAAGGGTATTTAAGGCCTGTAGGAAACCAGCAGAGCAGATTCAAGTAGAATTGGAAGGAATTGAGGAAGTTGGAAGATAGCTGGATGAGAATTGATGATGGTGTTTCTTCTCTTTGATATTTCAGGTTTTATTAAATAAGTAACATATCACCACACACATGGATGATAGGAACCAAACACTGGCTCTCTGTAAGAACAGCAAGTCCTCTTAACCACAGTGCCATCTCCCTAGCCTCATTACTAAATTCTTAGATGTGTTATATATAAAATGACAGATGAACAAGTGGGTTTAAATAATGTTTTATATGCTTATATGTACTTAAAAAGATTCAATTGTCACAGCAACTTCTTGTTGGAGTTTAGTGGTTCCTAGCTGAGGGTTCTGACCATCTGTAATCATGCTGGGCTTCCAGACCATGCTTAGAACCACCAAACAGAAACTGAAAGCCTCTTAACGGAGACTGTGATGGGAGTGGGGTCACTGAAATAGGTAGTCTTGTGTATACATTTTCATATGTGAGTTCTGAGGCTTACAGTGCATGCATCCTTCGCCTGGAGAGGTGATATAAGGTGAGGCTGATTTATTCAGCAGGTGCTTGTTGACAGTGAATGATTACTAGGTTTGTCTCATATTCCAGACTGTGCTCCTAACCATTCAGGTAGATTGTATTTATAAAAAGATTTGCCTGAATAAAATGCTTGGTTAAAGTGACTATGGCTAATATTTGCAGTGATTTACAGTTCTCTTGTGAAGCATCATGTCATTTAGTCCATGACAATAATGAACTAAACCTCTGAAACTGAAGGTAACCCCATTTAAATGTTTTCCTGTATAAGAGTTGCCATGGTGATGATTGTAGTAGCAGGTTTCTGGCCTGTCTGGCCTATGGTCTAGACCTGCAGACCTGCAGTCCCACAGAAACAGACAGAAGCTTATATTAATTTTATGCTGATCAGCCTATGGCTCTAGCATATTGTTAGCTAGCTCTTGCTCTTAAACTAATCTATGATTCTTACCTTGTTCAGCCACGTGTCTTGGTACCTTTTCTCAGCAGCATTTTGACTTCTTTCCTTTGCATCTCATTGGTGTCTCTCTGGCATCTCTGCTCTGCTTTTTCTGTTCCCAGAGTTTTCTTAGTCTGGTAGCCCCGCCCACATTTCTGTCAACCAATCAGCATTTATTATTATTATTAAACCAGTAGGAGGGACAATTATTTACAATGTAGCATAGTCCCACTATAGATGGTATCTTTTCACAACAATAGAAACTCTAACTGATGTGGGGCAACCTATAAGCCAAATAAATTCTTTCTTCCTGTAAGTTGAGTTTTGTGATAGTGTTTATCCTAGTGTCAGGAAAGCAAACTAGAATATGACATTTACAAGATTAATTATCTGCAATTGATGTCGCTTAGAAACTGTAACAAATAAAAATTAACAAAATACCCTAAATGACTACAAAAGAGGCAGCAGAACAGAGAGCCTGGACTTAGTGTTGTTGGCTGCATTTTACGTTCTTTTTTTTTTAATTAATTAATTAATTAATTAATTTATTTGCCTTGGTGTTTGCCTGGAACTGGAACTACAGACAGTTGTTAGCTGCCATGTGGGTGCTGGGAATCGAACCTGGGTCCTCTGGAAGAGCAGACAGTGCTCTTAACCGCTGAGCTGTCTCTCCAGCCCCCTTATGTTCTTTCTTAAACTGTCCATGCAATGTTAATCTCTTCTGGATGCAAAGACTTTGGTTTCTCTCATTAGCTCATAGAAACACTGGTAGTGTCCCAAGTCTTTGTTAATTCTGAATCCATTTCTCACTTTCTCAAGGAGGCATTTGGTCTTGTGGTGTGACAGTCACTGCTGAACTAGGCTGGCAGGGAGCTGGCCAGAAACACTAGCTTATTCACAGCAGGGAGAATGCTTCTAGAAGAGGCTGTTGTGCCTGCTCTGCCAGGACTCTAACACCTTGCTCAGTGTCTCATCCGCACAGAGGCCAAGGAGAGCAGTTCTAAAGGGACAGAGCCATGGGGGAAGCTCTGGGTTTGCATTTCTCCTTTCTGATACTAGGGTGGCAATTCAGACAAGTTCTCCTTTGAGGAGCTTTGTTCAAAGGCTCTTGAGATCTGTAGCAATGTGTGGAAGGAGAGACATGCAGCTGTCTTAGAACTGAACCTCACAATTCGTGGCACAGATGACAGTTCCCTTCACACTCTGAAGAGAGGTGCTGACTAGCGAGCTCACTAGAACTCCTGGCTGCAAGCTGGCCAGGCCACCGTTCTTGTCATCAGCCTCTGGAGAGAGCCATTAATACTGAGGGGAGTTGTGGTAGTCAACTCTGCATTCCCATATTCCTCCTTTATAGGGAGGGGAGGGCAAGGCTTCCCACTCCACTAAGCAAATTTTGTGATACTCTGAGTGCTGTTCAGGGGACCAGGGAAATGGTTGTTGGCATAAAAGTCCTAAGTTTAGATGCTCAGAATTCACATAAAAAAGCATGTGTGCCAGTGCATGCTTAGTTATCTCAGAGTTTGGGAGCTAGAGACACTCTGGTCAGTCAGAATAATGGACTCAATGGCTGCAGCCTTAGTGGGAGAGCATACTTCAAAAATAAGGTGGAGAGAGATCAAGGAAGACTCCCAGTATTGACCTATCACCTGCATGAATATGTTATATTCCACATAAACCTGTAAAAAAAAAAGTACTGCTTAAAAGGTTAGATTTTTATGACAAATAGAATGACTTCTGGCTTGATGTTTTCAAAATTGTGAAAACTAGTGGTTTCCCTATGTCTACGTTCGGAGACAGGATTTCCTCATATCTACTTGAGCAAACATTTTTTTTTTTCTTGTTTGAGGGAAGCTGATATGTAGCCTTCATGTGATCTGGAGCAATATATGACAATAATGTGCCTGTTTCTCCTCTTGGGAAGACTCAGTGAACAGACAGAATGGAGCTGCCTGTGGCTGTAGACAAGGAAGTACCAACAGTAGGTTAACATGATATATATCCATTTTATTCCTGTAGGTGGAGTGGGTCCTGTGGAAGAGGGCTGTGTACAGAGGTGATGCTGTGGATACTTTGAGTTTAAGAGCATACTCGAGAGTGGACCTCTGGGCTGGGCTGTAGCTCAATAGTGGAGCACTGGCCTGGTGTGACTAGTTCAGGTCAGAAACTTAAAGGAGTCCCAGTGACAGAGGATATCGCAGCCAAACGGGAATTAAAGTGAGAGGTCAGAGTCTGATGGCTGCTGGTCTTGGAGTGTGGGCAGAGAAGAAAGCAGTACTATGCCACATCCAGCTCCCTCCCGAGTCTTCCCACTGCTTCTCTCTCCATATCAAGTCACCCCTGAGCTGTCAGAGGGGAGAAAATCCAAACAGAATGTTAGATTAGTGCTCAGAATTAGACAAGACAGGACTTTTTAATAGCTGATAGCAAAATTGTTGTCATGGAAAGAACTCTGAAAGAGAGGCTGTCAGGGATGGAGGAGGAGAGATCTGTCAGGAGTTTGAAGGTGGTGATGGGGGTGTGGTGTAGTTTCCCAATTGCTCCAGTGATAATGACTTTTACAGGTTAAATGTATGAAGACAAATACTGAAGAGAATGCCACCTGGAATTATTGCAGTAGGGATGCTTATTTAGGTAAAGGGCTCAGTTAGTTTCCTGATACCTTCAGACTTCAAATGTCTATAGATTTGGGGTTTGAGAGTAAGGATAGTAACTTAGTAACAGATTCTGGACAAAACTGACTTGTCAGATCTCAATAAGCTTTTGCACATCACAGGGAGCCAAGCATTCTTTTGTGGAATGTTATATGCCTTTCCTACTGTCTTACCCTTTCTTCCTCTCTCTTTTTTATGAGTTATTATAGAAGCATTTTCATTAAGATTCGGAAATTACATTTTCCATTGCCGACAATGCAGCTTTTAAATTGTGGCTTATAATAGTGGTATTAGTGGTTGGCATTTTTATTTCTTTATGGTAGGAAACCCAAATGACTTAAGCTTTTTGAATATAAGCCAGTTCATTTAGCTAGCTCCATCATTTTCTAAGTACCGAGACTTAGTATGGAGCAGTTTTAACAGACTCTGATAAATTTTTAGACAGTGAATTTGGGTTGTGAAAAAAAACTCAAACATATAGCATAGCGTAAGACCTGGGGCCTCTCTTCCAGCTCCCCCGATTTTTCTTTTAAGCTTCTATCTACTAAGGCTCATATTTCTTGATCTTCTTTTGGGATGAAGAGATTAAATCGCTGAAGTGATTAGATGTTGAATTTAGCCCCTTTCATCAGTCTTCAGGGACTGGCCTGTTTTTTGTCTATTTTTAAATAGACAAAACTGAATAAAGCACTTAAAAAAGTTTACTGACTCAGTTTAATATTCCCTTATAGCTAGCGGGGATCCAAGAAAGAAGGTTCTCCATAACAGACCACAGTCTTGTAGGTTCTGACTTTTTTTTTTTTTTTAAATGAAGGCTGGTATGGTTGTGTATGCCTGTAATTCTAGGACTTGGGAGGTTGGTTTCAGAAGGCCAGGAGCTCAAGGTTAACCTCTGCTGTAGAGTGAGTTTAGAGTCAACCTGGGAGGGGGCTCAGCAGGCAAGAGTGCTGTCGCTCTTGCAGGAGACCTGGATTTGGCTCTTGGCACCTATATCACGTGGCTCACAACTGCCTGTAACTCCAGCTCCAGGGGATCTGGCACCTACTTTTGGCCTCTACAGACTCCTGCACTCACATGCACATACATGCAGATACATATACCTCTACTTAAACATACAACAGAATAGCTTTAAAACAGTATAAATAAATGAATAAATTAATAAGATATATTAAAAGTGAAAATGAATCATTGGTTATAACTCATTATTCTCTTTAATTTCTATGTCACCTTCTACAGCAACAGTGTACCCTGGCTCTTTTTTGATGCTAAGCCTGGTTACACTGACCTTTGCTCAGTTTCACACGCAAATGAGGGCTTATAGGCTCACTGGTTAAGGCAGCATGGTCAATGCAATATCTGCGTTCCGACTCTTCGCTTGCCCTCTCTGTTTTTAATCATGGCTCATTTGTTCAGCACACTGTTGAACTCTCTGACGAATAGACTCATAAATCCTTCAAGATTCCATAATAGTCTGTATTAATTAGGATTCTCTAGGGTATCAGAACTTATAGAATGACTATCTATCTGATTTATTAAAATGACTTACAGGCTGTGGTCCAGCTAATTCAACAATGACTGGCTCTGAACAGACAGTCCAAGAATCTAGTAGTTCCACTACTGGGCATATACCCTAAAGATGCACATCCGCACTCCAAAGGCATTAGCTCAACTATGTTCACAGCAGCATTATTTATAATAGCAAGAACCTGGAAACAACCTAGATGCCCCTCAACTGATGAATGGATTAACAAACTGTGGTACATCTACACAAAGGAGTACTACTCAGCAGTAAGAAAAAATGATATCCTAAAATTTGCAGGCAAACTGATGGATTTGGAGAATATCCTCCTGAGTGAGGTATCACAAACCCAGAAAGATAAGCAGGGGATGTACTCACTCATTTGTGGACTTTATAAAGCAAAGCATTCCCAAGCTGCAAACCACAACTACTGAACAGCTTGGGTTCTGAAACACCTTTTACTGGCACCTTAGAGCCCACTCCCTCCAGAGGAACACCTGACTCAGTCTTGATGTTGAGGTGAAGAAAGTGGGTCTGCCTGGAGAGGATGCTGAACTAAGCCACCTTCGGACCTTGGGACCTCCTGCCCTTGCTGGAGAGGAGATAAAGAGATGTGGAGAAGAGAGAGTGACTGGGAAGGGGAAGGGAGTTTGAACAAGGGGATACATGAGTAAAAAAATGACTTTATTCATAATAAAAAAAAGAATCTAGTAGTATCTCAGTCCACAATGCTGGATGTCTCAGCTGGTCTTCAGTATAGGCCAAAGAAGAAGGCTCTAATGCCAGTGAGTGAATGGATTTTCTAGCAAGCTGAAAGCAAACAGAAATAGAGTAAAAGCTTCCTTCTTCCATATCCTTATACACCTTCCAGCAGAAGGTGAGACCCATGTTAGAGGCGAGCTTTCCCAGCTCAAATGATTGAGATTAAAGGTGTGTCTTTCCAAAGCTAGATCTAGATTAAAAACACATATTCCTACTTTAAAGATACTGTATTAGAAATGGATCTTCCTACTCTAAGCTAAGCAAAAATCCCCCACAGGTGTGCCTGCTATTTCTTGGGTTTAGTTAATCCCAGATGTAGTCAAGCTGACAACCAAGAATAGCCAAAACAATCTCATTAAGCATATAACTAAGCATTTTTTTAAAATTTTGTTAATTTACTCTGTTGCTTCTTATAGTATTTGTGTTATATTTGGGACCTAAATTTACATTTTGAACCCTGCCTAATACTGTTATTCCATACCATCAGTAGTCTTTCTATTTTTATTTTTTTGGGAGTGAAGAAGAGACACTTTTAATAGCCTACCAGTGGACACTTATGCAAAGGAGTGCATACATAGAGACTTGCTTATTAATTATAGATACAAAAACATATTTTTTGCAAGCTGAATTATTAACAATATTTCCAAATTTGACCAGAGATGATAAAAGCTGGCAATTTGTGTATGTATTGATGTATGGTTTCCAGGTTTTCCCCACCCTACAGGTGCTGGTTCATTCTCTTACCTTCACTGTGTTCATCATTTCTGATGTACTTTGATTTGTTTCATTTTATTTTCACTGGCTCTCTGTGCCCTTAGGTTCTGCAACAGCTCATTGCTCAGGTCATAGATAGTATTTTTCTATCGGAAGTTGAAAGAACTGTACAGAGACATGTACAACATATCACCATTGTTGATTAGTTAGGAGGATGGGACACTTGTTAAAAACTTGATTAATTGAAGGTTATTCTGAGTGTATTATAAACTAATAACTGACTTATAAAAATTGCAATGCAATAAAATGCCCATACCACTTAATGATACAAAAATAATTAAGTCTTTCTAATAGTGTTTGAGAATAATTACTACAAACATCTGCTACCTTTGTGTTATAGATAAACAGTAATGCTAATTAAAACAGCATAACTTAAGCTGGATTTTAAAGAACCATCCAAATACTGTTCAAATATTTTACTTATTATTCAGTTATATATGAAATACAAAAAAGCCAGAAATGATAGCGAGAGATAATGGAGTGCTAGATTGTTTTTAAATTTCTGTAATTTATTATAGTGCTTGAGTAAAATTCAATCAGTTATTTAAGCTTGTTTGCTAATAATTAATCTTAAATGATAGAAAAGAAATAGAGAGCAATATGCAAATCATATGCCACTAAGAATTTCTGTAATTCTTTGTACTTAAAATATACTTAGGGTGAATGTGAGGAATTTAAATATATATTTGAAAGCTGTCCAAACCTAGTTCCTAATAGGTCATACTTGTGGGGCATTTTTTTGAGGCTTTATGGCCATGTGAGTTTTTTTTTTTTAAATTAAGGATTTATTTATGTAAATCAAAGTTTTGTTTGCATGTAAATCTGTCTGCATACCAGAAGAGGACACTGAATTTTATGGACCTACAGTTACATGTCATTGTGAGAAACTGTGGATGCTGGGAATTGAACTGAGAACCTCTGGAAGGGCAGCCAGTGCTCTCAATCGATGAGCTGTCTCTCTAACCGCTGGCCATGCAGTTATAATGGTGGGATTATTGCATATTGAAGACAAGATAAATAGGAAAACATTAGGAAACAACAAAGTGCTTGAAGTTGCTGCGACTTCTGCTGACCATGTGAGTGAGAAGACTTAGAGTGTGAGGGTGATGTTGCAAACAGGTCCCCCGAGGAAGCAATGGGCAACACTTATCAGAGTTCCCAATATCTGATACTTGCTAGCTTACTCAACTCTATTGTTTGACACACCTTTATAGTTTTCCTACTCTGTGCTGGATATTATTAGTTTGACCTCTGGGGATGACGTACACGGGAACAAAACCAGAATAATACTTCTGTATTTTGAGTAATTTGTATTGTAGTGAAGAAGGTACACACTCAAATAACTAGTAGTTAATAAAATATATACTATGTATTATATAGTGTTAGCCTTTAGGGGAGATATTGGACAGTAGAGGGGAGTGTTCCTGAATGCCTGAATAAAGATTCCTTTTATTTTAAGGCAGGGTTTTAGCTCAGACTGACTTTATAGCCCAGGATGACTTTCACGTTGGAATCCTCCTGCCTCTGCCTCCCATGAAGGCAGAGCTGTAGCTAGGAAAAGCAGTCTGTTGTATTTCATACCATGCCACTTCTAATCTCCAACCTTCCTTAGCACCACCCATTGGTCGTCACCTCCCTTTCCTCTCCTGGCTCCGGTTCTCTGATAACCCAGAATTGTTGTGCAGACATGTTCCTGCCTTGGGGCTTTTGCTCTTCTAGTTCTTATTCATTCTTCCAGATGTTTTCATCTCTCTCTCTCTCACATCTTTGCTCAGGTCTTCCCATCTCAGTGAAGCCAGACTATGTTGGGTGTTAAAGGTCCTTCTGTGCCATCCAGTGATGGTAACATGGCTGACGTAGCACAGAACTGCTAAGGTTTCTTTTTGTCAATAGCCCGAGTCACACAGGTGCAGCCAGCTGATACCTGTTGTGTTATGTCCTCCCCTAACTCAGCAAGATAAATCACTGCAACTTCAATGGATACTTTTAGTACTACATGGGCTCACATGGATAGAGACCACGGTAAACAACTTCTTTCAACAATTAGAGAATTCAAACATTATTTACTTTTTAAAAAATCATATAGGATCTGGATACATTCCCTTCTAGCTCATAAATATTTAAGATATTGGCACAGCATTCCTGTGAATAAATGTATATTTGTAAATGAATGGCTGACATACTGTTAACTGGTGAGTAATACGTTTACCAAGTCACTGTGTACATGGTTCACAGAGGATACAATGATTCATCTGACACTTGGCAGTTGGTCTCATCAGATAAGGACATAAAAGTCAATTTTTCATGAGTACAGTAAACCTGCTGTGTTCAGAAGACACTGTTTAATTTATTTTGGTCCTCTGTGGTGATACATTGTATATTTATTAAAATTAGTCTGAAATATCAGAGGACAGCCAACCACAAAGGTCAGGGAGTGGTGACCCATGTATTTAATCACTTGGGAGACAGAGATTGTCTGGATCGCTGTGAGTTCAAGGTCTAACAGCCAGGCAGTAGTATGTCACACATTTAATCCTAGCTCTAGCAGAGTTGAACCAGGAAGTAAAATAGCTGGGGGAGGGGGGAAATAAGGCAGGAGAAGACAAGAAATTCAGTCATTCTGTCTGAGTGACCAGTTTATCTGAGGACCCCACTTGGCCTGAGAAGTTGGTTGGGTGAGAATTGGCTATGATTTGTTCCCACATATCTCTGATATTCCAGCTTTCCCCCTAGCTTTGTGTTTTTATTATAATGCAAAATAGAACTTGCACAATAGTTGCCTTTTCCACAGTGGTTTATGAGCCTTCGAGTGTGTGTGTGTGATATAAATGTTCTGTTTGTGTATAGACACTTTTTAAAATTAAGATTTTAAATTTATTTTACATACCAACCATAGTTTTCCCTCTCTCTTCCTGTTCCTTCCTTGTCCTCTGTATTTTCACCCCCTCATTTACTCCTCAGAAAGGATAAGGGGGTCAACAAAGTCTGGCATATCAAGTTTAGGCAGGACCAAGCCTCTCCCTTGCATCAAGGCTCATCGAGGCATCCCTACATAGGGAATAGGTTCCAAAAAGCCAGCTCATGTACCAGGGACAGATTCTGGTCCCACTTCTAGGGGCTTCACAGACAAACCAAGCTACACAACTCTCACTACATACATACTCTCATGCTACAGAGGGTCTAGGGCGTTCCCATGCAGGATTCCCAGCTGTCAGTCTAAAGTCCGTGAGCACCCAGGAGCTCAGCTCATCTGTCTGTGGTTTTCCCCTCGGTGAGCACCCAGGAGCTCAGCTCACCTCTCTGTGGCTCTCCCCATCATGACCCCCTTTGCTCACATAAATTTTCTGCACGTTTACCAGCTGTGAGTTTCTGCATTAATTGCCATCCAATGAGCAAATATCTAATGAGTACTGAAAACTTCACTAATACATGGTTAGAGAGACAGGAATTTAGGGAACATTAGACACTTTTATGCTGAGGCTCTTTAGCAAAATAATAGCAGTGGGTTCACTTCTAAGACCTAGGTCAATCGTGTTCCAGTGGAGAACTCTGTTGTTTTTTTCTTTTAACACTAGCCTCACATTGTGTGCCAAAATGTTGGTGGTTATTTTTGTTCTTTTTACTCTTTTGGAGGGCCTGCCACTCAGCTCCCAAATAAATCACATATGAAGGCTTATTCTTAATTGGAAATGCCTGGCCTTAGCTTGGCTTATTTCTAGCCAACTTTTCTTAACTAATTATCCTTGTCTACCTTTTGTCTCTGGGCTTTTACCATTTTCTTGCTTTTACTCCATGGCTGGCTGTGTGGCTGTGTGGCTGTGTGACTGTGTGACTGTGTAGCTGTGTGGCTGTGTGGCTGTGTGACTATGTGGCTGAGTGGCTATGTGGCTGGGTGGCTGTGTGGCTGTGTGACTGTGTGGCTGAGTGGCTATGTGGCTGGGTGGCTGTGTGGCTGTGTGACTGTGTGGCTGTGTGGCTGTGTGGCTGTGTGGCTGTGTGGTTGTGTGGCTGTGTGGCTGTGTGGCTGGTGGCTGTGTGATTGTGTGGCTGTGTGGCTGTGTAGCTGGTGGCTGTGTGGCTGTGTGGTTGTGTGGCTGGCTTCTAGGTCCTCCTTTCCTCTTGCTCCTAGATCTTTTCTTTCTCTCAGAGTTCTCCTTCTATTTATTCTCTCTGCCTACCAGTCTCACCTATCCTTTCTCCTGCCTTGATATTGGCCATTCAGCTCTTTATTAGACCATCAGGTGTTTTAGACAGGCAAAGTAACACAACTTCATAGAGTTAAACAAATGCAACATGAAAGAATGCAACACATTTTTGCATCATTAAAACAAATGCTCCACAGCAAAAGTAAATGTAACAATCTTAATATTCTACAACTATACCCCAAATTAGAGTCAATGAATTATTAAAAAAAAAAAAAAGAGGACGTGGCTGGGTGGAAGTAATGGCATACACTCTTAATCCCAGCACTTGGGAGGCAGATATCTGAGTTTGAGGGTAGCCTGGTCTACAGAGCCAGTCCCAGGACATCCAGGGCTGCAGAAAATCCCTGTCTCAGAAAAACAAAACAAAACACAAAGCCAAACCAAACCAAACCAACTAATGAAACAAAAACAAAATGAAATGTACTCTAGAGAGGTGGTGTGGATCTGAAGGGAGGTAAGGGAGGAGTGGAGTGTGAATGTGATCAAAATACATTGTATGGAATTCTCAATTAATACAAAGACTCTTTAAAGCTAAATTTCCTTTTTACATTGTGTACTGAAGTACTTCATGATTTAAGCTAAACTTTGAAGTCTAAACTTGTTTTATTTCATGCTTAAAATACTAATATATGTGGTTAGAAGCATGTAGAGACACAGTGTAGTCTGCAAAGGGAATTTAGTATAGTGTCGCCTGGAAGGCATTGCATGTTTGACTTAAAGTTAATCATCAGAAATGTGTGTGTATGGTGGCATATACCTTTAGTCCTAGGCAGAGGCGGGAGCATCTGAGTTAGTTCAAGGAGAGTCTAGTTTATAATGTGAGTTAAAGGTCAGCCAGGGTCACCTAGTAAGATCTGGTCTCAAAGCAGAACAAAATCAAACTACAAGTTAATTAATTTTTAAAAAGAACTCAGGGCACAATTAGTAGAGTGATTGTCTAGTTTGTATGGGGCCCTGGGTTTGGTTCCCAGTACCTCAACGAACAACAAGTAAATAAAAACAAAGCCATGAAACATTGAAAAGTTTCCATAGTTTGAATGTAACTGGCTCCATAATCTTATGGTGAGTGGCACTATTAGAAGGTGTGGCTTTGTTGGAGGAAGTGTGTCCATGGGGGCGGGCTTTGAGGTTTTCTATGCTTACGATACTGCCCAGCGTTCCAGTTGGCTTCCTGTTGCCTTCTGATAAAAATGTAGCCAGCGCCACATCTGCCTATATGCTGCTGCTGTTCTCCCCACCATGATGATAATGGACGGAACCTCTAAATTGTAAGCCTCCATCTCAATGAAATATTTTTATAAGAGTTGCTGTGGTCATGGTGTCTCTTCACAGCAATAGAAACCCTAACTAAGACAGAAGTTAAACCTTTTTTTTTTTTTTAGAATTTAGTGTGCTTACTTGCTATATAATTCTCTAAAGTAGGAGTCCTCCCCTTGGTTGTCATTGACCTTGCTCTTGTCCCCAGAGAACTGTGCACAGCCATGCACACACAGACAGCCCGCTGTCCTGTTTTACCTTACAGTATATGTCTTGTAAATGTTCATGTATGGATAATCAGTCTTTTCTGTCCCATTTATTGTTTGGTTTTCTTACACCATCTGGATCCCCTACAATGTGGGAAAGGACAGGATCCCACATGGGAGAGATGCATTGGGCTGATTTGAAGGATCAGGAGCTGCGTTACTTATGCTGCTAGGAGGTGCAGGCTGCTGGGGCTAACGTACAAGGCGGGTCTGCTTTGAAGGCAGACCTGTTTCTGCACTTTCCGTGTTAAGCAGTTCACTTGTTCAGCACTTCCTTCATATAGCTAAGTTATTGGAATAGTTATTATTATGAATATTAAACACAGTTTCTATTTTTTCTTTAAAAAGGTCTCTTTTCTGAGTATCACCCTGCTCACCTATCCTTCCCTGTTCCCAATCCCTCCCAGTCTGCCTTCAGCCTCCTATGTCCCCATCCCCCATTTCCTCCCCCAAAAGATCAGGAAGTCCCAAGGTGAGTCAGTTCAGCATGGCACATCCACTCCAGGCAGGTCTGATTTTCTCATCCCAGTATCAAGGCTGGGTTAGGCACTCTTCTGCAAGGAATGGGATTCAAGATGATAGCCCATTTATAGGAACACAGTCTGATCTCATCCTTTGAGGCTCTACATACTGCCCATGCTAATTGATAGTTGCCTACACTTGGAGGGCTTAGCTCTTTGTCGTATGGTTCCCCAGTGTGCTCTTGATTCAGTGTGCTCTCCAGAGCTCCAGGACATCATCTCTGTTGGTCTCATCTTCATACTCCCTATCCCCTTGCTCATACAGACTCTTCTCCCTGACTCTCCAGCTGTAAGGGGAGCCTGGCCCAGTGCTCATCCATGGATCTCTGCCTCCACCTCCATTCATAGTTGGGTGTAGGTTCTGTGATGACACTTAGGGTGGTTATTTGCTTTAATATAGGGGAAGTCCTGTTTAGGCACTCCTTCCATTATTGGTTGGGGACCTATCCAGGGATATCCTGTGGGTTCTTGGGGGCTTCCCTAGCACCTGGTCTCTTTCCAACCCCGAATTGGCTTCCTCTATCAAGATATCCAGTTCTTTTCCCTCCCTCTTTGTTGCTCCTTTCTCTCAACTATCTCCTTCTCTCGTGATTTTTTTCCCACCTCTCCTTGGTCACTACCTGTTATTGTCCCCATTTACTAATGAGGTCTTCTCTCTTTTCTCTTCCTAGGACAATCCCTGGCTGTCTCTCTTAAGTTTCTTATGATCCCAACTTGTTCAGTCATTGTAGTTTACAGCTTGGATATTTTTTGCTTTTTTGTCTAAAATCCACTTATGAGTGAGTATATCCCATGCCTACCTTTCTGAACTTGTGATACCTCACTCAGGAGGATATACTTCAAATCCATCCATTTGCCTGCAATTTTTAGGATATCATTTTTTCTTACTGCTGATTAGTACTCCATTATGTAGATGTACCACCATTCGTTAATTCATTCTTCAGTTGAAAGTCATCTAGGTTGTTTCCAGGTTCTTGTTATTACGAATAATGCTGCTATGAACATAGTTAAGCTAATGCCTATGGGGTAAGGATGTGCATCCTTTGGGTATATGCTCAATAGTGGTATTTCTAGATCCTTGGGGAGATTGATTCCCTGTTTTCTGAGGAACCACCATACTGCATTCCAAAGTGGCTGAACAAGCTTACACTCCCACCAACAATGGAGGAGTGTTCCCTTTGCACCGCATCCTCTCCAACATAGGCTGTCATCTGTGTCTTTTATCTTAGCCAATCTGACAGGTGTAAGGTGGTATCTCAAGGTTGTTTTGATTTGCATTTCTCTGATGGCTAAACATGTTGTTTTCTTGATTGTTCTTTTTTTTAAAAAAATATTCATTTATTTTTATAGAATGAAGTCTTTTTTAAAAATCCATGTATCCTCTTGTTACAACTCCCTTCCCCCTCCCGACCCCTCCCAGTCAGCCAGCAGCCCCCTCCTCCCCATTGATTCTTTGTATTGTTCTCTTTGTTTCTATTGTATTGATTTCAGCCCTAAGTTTGATTATTTTCTGCTGTCTGCTCTTTCTAGGTGAGTCTACTTCTAATTGTTCTAAAGCCTTCAGCTGAGCTGTTAGGTCCCTTACATGAGATTCCTCTAGGTTTTTCATATAGGTGTCTAGTGCTATGAATTTTCCACTTAATATTGCTTTCATTGTGTCCTATAAGTTTGGATATGTTGTGGATTCATTTTCATTGAATTCTAGGAAGTCTTTATTTTCTTTCCTAATTTCTTCCTTGACCCAGAGGTGGTTCAGTGTAGATGTTCAGTTTCCAGAGTAAAATTCCAGGAAGTGGAAGTCCCTAAATGGTTGCTCACAGTCACACTGGATAAACATAAGGAGCTTGCCCCCACCCCCTTGAGAACTGTTTCTACACAGGAATTGCTTCCAGACACCTCCACAGTGGTGCCAGGGTTAGTTCCATGACCAAGATTTACAGAGAAAAGGTATCAGGCTCAGCCACTTCAGAAGAGGCTCTAAGATTGTGGCCCATTGGGTCCTTCATCCAAACCCTAAAGGGGCTAAAAATGGTGGACCAAGGACCAAGATGGGAGCCTCAACCTAATACCTCAGGGACAGAGAGATCTGAAGAGGATTGCTGAACAGGTGGCAACACTAGAACAAAGAATGCTGGGTTAATACATTGCCTCGGCCATTAAAAAGTATGTGCTACCACATCTTTGACCTCGCTTTGAATTTATTCAGTCAATGATTGTAGGATCCTTCAAGGTTTCCTAAGTACAGGAGAACATGTAGGCATGACCCAATGGCTCATCTACTTGGCACACTGCTTCTAAATAAGAACCATAACACTTCTGCCATGATGCTTCTTAAGTGTGAACAGCCAGCACCTGGCCTATGGGAGATTCTGCACCACATATTTTCCCTACACAGAGATCCTGACAATAGGAGCCTCACCATCCAATCCGAGGAAACAGTACTAACTAATGATAGCTGATAGGCTTCTACTATGTAAGTGGCTGCTTATATGTAAGAAAGCAGATGTTCCCTGAATCTGTCTCTGGAGTGCTGCATCTCTACCCTCTTCACTGACTCATGGGCATTGCCATCTTGTTGGGGAACATTCCAGTAACAATGACACATTAGTGATAAATTCACTGAGAAGTCAATGACCAAAGTCAATATTGAGCATGCACTGTGTAGTGTCCATTGGTGCTTAAGACACAGTAGTAAAAATTACCTGGATCTGTCCTCACATGCTGATATTCTCCTGGGAGAAGACAGACAATGACAGCATTTGGAAACCAATGCACACAAAGTATGCCAGTTATAATTAAATGCCATTGAAAATAATACAGTAGGAAAGGAGTAATTTAAACAATTATCTGAGCATAGCTCATTTATAATAAAAATATTTCTATTCTTGGCTTTCTTTTGTCAATAAATTTACTAATAATAACCTCTGAAAGTATGCTGTGAAATCCATGTATAATCACATAATTGATTTATCCACTTTTTTATACTACAAAGAACACATTATAATTTAGTAAATTTGGATCATGCAGAAAAAAGCTGTCAGATAAAAGTGATCTGTGAAAATTGAGATTGACATGTGTGCTATTGGAGGCCACCACTAAATACTAGGGAGTATAGCACTAGAGATGCATACATGGGCATTGTAGACAACATTTTTAATCAGAGGTAATTTTAGCCCTGTTAGAATTTGTACATCAAGAGTAGCTAACTAAGAATGAATACATAACTTGTCAGCTTAATTTATGTGTTGGTTACTACACATGAGTCATACATATGAAGTGGAATTAAATTAGAAATCCAGGGAAGATGTCAGGTTGCTTGTTGATATAATAGATGACCAATAAACATTTTCTTCAGGGACCTGTCTGAATGGAATGAAAATGCTTCTGTCTCTTGAGGCCATTGCTCAATCTTGGGCACAAGAAAGTGGAAATCAAGTCCATCACAGGCACAGTTTTGAGTACAAAGAGAAACTAGCTAAAAATCCATAGAAGTAAACTTGTAGAAAATCTGCTTTTAAATCTATAATGAGCATGTTATACCATTTACTTATTTAAAGAGTCCAATTTAATTGCTCAATTAGGATAGTCATGGGTTAGGGCAACCATCAGCAAACATATTGCTTAAGACTTGGGGAGCAGGCTTGTTTATTTTTATCTCTATAGACAGGTATACTGTGAATATTACATTGACTTTGCATAGCGATGTAATAGTCTACTATCTAGAAATGCACTAGTTTGTTTACATATCAGTTTATTGCAGGAAGTTGCTTCCACAACTTGGCTATTATGAATAATGTTTCTATGAACAAATATGCACATTTCCTGCTTGAGAAACTCTGATTTTCCTCTGAAAGGTCTAATGAGTGTTCAGCCACAAGTCTGTCTAGGTCTGAAGCTTTTTTGCTGGACAATGCCTTTTCTTTTCTTTTTTTTTTTTTAATGCAAATACACATATATTTACTTTGTGTTCAGCTTTCCCTCTGAATTTTTTTTTCCATCCCTGTATATCCTTATTCAAGGTCCCTTCCCCCTCCCACCACATCAGGTCATTTTTCTTCTCTGCAACTCCCCACCCCCTCCCTGGGCAGGGAGCAGACAGTCTTATGGTCCCACTGACCCAATAATGTTTGGATCATTCTTCACTCCTGGCCAAATCTAGTTTTGTCCATCCTCCCACAAGAGTGAGTCAGGTGTTCCTAGAGTTGGACTGGGGTCCGAAGGGTCAGTCCAGGGTGTTACTGATCCCAAGATGTTCAGTGGTTGTGGTTTGCAGCTTGGGCATGCTTTGCTTTTTTTCTTGTTTGTTTGTTTAGAGTCCACTAATGAGTGAGTACATCCCCTGTTTATCTTTCTGAGATTGTGATACCTCGCTCAGGAGGATATTCTCCAAATCCATCCATTTGCCTGCAAATTTTAGGATATCATTTTTTTCTTACTGATGAGTAGTATTCCATTTTGTAGATGTACCACAGTTTGTTAATCCATTCTTCAGTTGAGGGACATCTAGGTTGTTTCCAGGTTCTTGCTATTGCAAATAATGCTGATATGAACATAGTTGAGCTAATGCCTTTGGAGTGTGACTATGCCTCTTTAGGGTATATTGCTGGGTCCTTGGGGAGATGGATTCTCAGTTTTCTGAGAAATTGCCATATTGCATTCCAAAGTGGCTGAACAAGCTTACACTCCCACCAACAATGGAGGAGTGTTCCCCTTGTTCCACATCCTCTCCAACATAGGCTGTCATCTGTGCCTTTTATCTTAGCCAATCTAACAAGTGTTAGGTGGTATCTCAAAGTTGTTTTGATTTGCATTTCTCTGATGGCTAAAGATGAAGAGCACTTTTTCAGGTGCCTTTCAGCCATTTGTAGTTCCTCTGCTGAGAATTCCCTTTTTAGATCTGAACCCCATTTTTTGATAGGGTTATTCAAGGTTTTGGGCTCTAAATTCTTGAGCTCTTTATATACCTTAGAGATCAGTCATTTATCATTTGTAGGGTTGGTGAAAATCTTTTCCCATTCTGTAGGCTGGCGTTTTGTCTTATTGACAGTGTCCTTGGCTTTGCAGAAGCTTCCTAGCTTCAGGAGATCCCACTTATTGATTGTTGGTCTTAGTTTCTGTGCCACTGGTGTTATATTTAGGAAGTGGTCTCCTGTGCCAATTTGTAGAAGTGTATTTCCCACTTTTTTTTCTATTAAGTTCAAAGTGGTTGGGTTTAAGTTGAGGTCTTTGATCCACTTGGATTTGAGTTTTGTGCAGGGTGACAGGCTCGGATCTATTTGCATTTTTCTACACACTTCCATCCAGCTATGCCAACACCATTTGTTAAATATACTATCTTTTTTCCATTGGATATTTTGTGCCTCTTTGTCAAAGATCAGGTGTTCATAGGTTTTTGGGTTAATGTCTGGATCCTCAATTCTATTCCATTGATCCACAAGTCTGTTTTTATGCCAGTACCAGGCTGTTTTTATTACTGTAGCTCTATAGTATAGCTTGAAGTCAGGGATGGTGATACCTCCTGAGGTTCTTTTGTTGAATAAGATTGTTTTGGCAATCCTGGCTTTCCTGTTATTCCAAATGAAATTGAGTATTGATCTTTCTTTCTTTCTTTTTTTTTTTTTAAACTTTATTTATTTATTTATTTATTTGCCTTGGTGTTTGCCTGGAACTGGAACTACAGACAGTTGTTAGCTACCATGTGGGTGCTGGGAATCAAACCCGGGTCCTCTGGAAGAGCAGACGGTGCTCTTAACCGCTGAGCCATCTCTCCAGCCCCGGATATTGTTCTTTCAAGGTCCAAAAAATATTGTGTTGGGATTTTGATGGGCAGTGCATTGAATCTGTAGATTGCCTTTGGTAGAATTGCCATTTTTACTATGTTGACCCTACCAATCCAGGAACATGGGAGAGCTTTCCATTTTCTGATATCCTCTTCAATTTCTGTTTTCAATGATTTAAAATTTTTGTCAAATAGGTCTGTTACTTCTTTGGTTATAGTTACTCCAAGGTATTTAATACTATTTGCAGCTAATATGAAGGGTAATGTTTCCCTTATTTCTTTTTCAGCTCTTCTATCTTTAGTGTATAGAAAGGCTACTGATTTCTTTGAGTTAATCTTATATCCTGCTACATTGCTGAAGATGTTTATCAGCTGTAGCAGTTCCTTGGAAAAATTTTGTGGGTGACTTATGTATACAATCATATCATCTGCAAATAGAGATAGCTTCACTTCTTCTTTTCCAATTTGAATGCCCTTAATCTCTTTTCGTTCCCTTATTGCTTTAGCTAAAACTTGGAGAACTATATTGAATAGATAAGGGGAGAGAAGACATCCTTGTCTAGTTCCTGACTTTAGTGGGATTGCTTTGAGTTTTTCTCCATTAAGTTTGATACTGGCTGTCGGCTTCTTGTAAATCGCCTTAATTATATTTAGGTATTCTCCCTGTATTCCTGATCTCACCAAGGCTTTAATCATAAAGGAGTGTTGGATTTTGTCAAAGGCTTTTTCTGCATCTAAGGATATGATCATGTGGTTTTGTTCCTTTAGTTTGTTTATATGATGGATAACATTTACAGTTTTTCGTATGTTAAACCAGCCCTGTATTTCTGGGATGAAGCCTACTTGGTCATGGTGGATGATATCTTTTATGCATGGTTGTATACGGTTTGCCAAAATTTTTTGAGAATTTTTGCATCAATATTCATGAGGGAAATTGGTCTGTAATTCTCTTTCTTTGCTGTGTCTTTGAGTGGTTTGGGTATTAGGGTGATTGTGGCCTCATAAAAGGAATTTGGCAATATTCCTTCAGTTTCTACTATGTGAAATAGTTTGAGGAGTAACGGTAGTAATTCTTCTTTGAATGTCTGGTAGAATTCGGCACTGAAACCATCTGGACCAGGGCTTTTATTTTTGGGGAGGTTTTTAATGACAACTTCAATTTCCTTAAGGGTTATAGGCCTGTTTATGAAATTAATCTGATCTTCATTTAATTTTGGTAGATGGTACCTGTCCAGAAAGCTGTCCATTTCTTCTAGGTTTTCCATTTTTGTGGAATACAGATTTTCAAAATATGATCTGATAATTCTCTGTATTTCCTGGGGGTCTGTTGTTATGCCCCCCTTTTCATTTCTGATTTTGTTGATTTGGACACTCTCTCTCTGTTTTTTGATTAGTTTGGCTAAGGGCTTATCTATCTTGTTAACTTTCTCAAAGAACCACCTCTTAGATTCATTGATTCTTTGTATTATTCTTTTTGTTTCAGTTGTATTGATTTCAGCTCTAAGTTTGATTATTTCCTGCCGTCTACTCCTTCTAGGTGAGTTTGCTTCTAATTGTTCTAAGGCTTTCAGCTGTGCTGTTAGGTCTCTAATGTGGGATTTTTCTAGGTTTTTCATATAGGTATCTAGCGCTATGAATTTTCCTCTTAAGACTGCTTTCATTGTGTCCCACAAGTTTGGATACATTGTAGATTAATTTTCATTGAATTCTAGGAAGACTTTGATTTCTTTCTTAATTTCTTCCTTGACTCAGAGATGGTTCAGCTGAGTGATGTTTAGTTTCCATGAGTTGGTAGGCTTTCTTTGGGTTTTGGTGTTGTTGAACTCTAACTTTAGGCCCTGGTGGTCTGATATGTTACAAGGGATTATTTCCATTTTTTTTGTATCTGTTGATATTTGCTTTATGACCAATTATGTGGTCAATTTTGGAGAAAGCTGAGAAATATGCATATTCCTTTGCCTTTGGGTAGAAGGTTCTGTAGATATCTATGAAATCCATTTCCATCATAACCTCCTTTAGACTCCTTGTTTCTCTGTTGAGGCTCTGTCTGGTTGATCTATCCAGGGTTGAAAGTGGGGTATTGAAGTCTCCCACTATTAGGGTATAAGAATTGATGTGGGATTCGAGCTTTAGCAGTGTTTCTTTTACATAAGTAGGTGCCCCTATATTAGGGGCATAAATATTTAAGATTGAAATCTCCTCTTGACCAATTTTTCCTGTGATGAATAAATAGTGACCATCTTGGTCCCTTTTAATTGCTTTTAGCTTAAAGTCTACTTTATTAGATATTAGGATTGCAACCCCTGCTTGTTTCTTAGGACCCTTTGACTGGAAAATGTTTTCCCAACCCTTTATTCTAAGCCTGTGTCTGTCTTTGCAGTTGAAGTGTGTTTCTTGTAGGCAACAGAAGGATGGCTTCTGTTGTTGTATCCATCTTGTTAGTGTGTGATGTTTTATAGGAGAGTTGAGACCATTGATATTAAGGTAAATTAGTGACCATTGATTCATATTTCCTGCCATTTTTGGTGGCAACTTGTTTGTATTTCCTTTCTCTAGGGTATTCTTCTGTGGACTTACTGGTTGTTTGTGATTTCGTGGGTGTATCTGTGGTCCTTAGGTTGGAGTTTTCCCTCTAATACTCTCTGTAGTGCTGGATTGGTAGATAGATATTCTTTCAGTCTGTCTTTGTCTTGAAATACCTTGTTTACTCCATCTATGGTAATTGATAATTTTGCAGGGTATAATATTCTAGTTTGGCAGCCATGCTGTTTTAGCATCTGTATAACTTCTGACCAAGCCCTTCTAGCTTTCATCATTTCCATTGAATAGTCAGGTGTTATTCTGATGGGTCTGCCTTTATATGTGAGTTGGCCCTTTTCTTTTGCAGCTCTTAAAATTTTTTCTTTGTTCTGTATGTTTTGTGGCTTGATTATAATGTGGCACGTTGACTTTTTTTTTGGGGTCATATCTATTTGCTGTTCTGTAAGCTTCTTGTATCTTTATAGGCATTTCCTTCTTCAGGTTGGGGAAGTTTTCTTCTATGATTTTATTGAAAACATTATCTGTGCCTTTGAGCTGGTATTCTTCTCCTTCTTCTATTCCTATTATTCTCAAATTAGGTCTTTTCATGGTGTCCCAGATTTCCTGAACATTTTGAGTTATGGCTTTTTTAGTT